>CAJUYH010009875.1:0-13102 GCA_910591685.1 Galerucella tenella
GAAAACCTTCCCATCTGCCGTCACTGCAATAGTGCTTTAACCGTTAAACATATTCTCACAGACTGCCAGGAATACACCATTACATACAAGCGCCTAGACCTAACACCAAACACCAAACTGCACTGCTGATATCACAAAGACATTGAAATTCCTCAAATCAACTAACCTCTACCACAAAATATAAACTAGATTGATATTTCACCGAGTATTTTACATGATTTATGTTTTAAGATAGTGTATGTATTTATAATATGTCTTTTCGTCTTTTGTACAGTGCCAATGGCCATAGTTGTCGAGGCACTTAAATTCTAATAAAAAAAATAATTTACTTTGAAAGAAAAAAATTTAATAAAAAATTGAGTAAAAGCACAGTTTATATCAAACTGCTGTTAATTTTGTTGTGCCGGATAAAAAATAAAACGTAGAGATCATAAATCACGCAGCGCTGTGGTCCATTGCCGCTGTTCCTTTTCACTTCTGATCACTTATTAAGGATACAGGATGTGACCTGCGTTGTTTTACAACGTAAAAAGTCTCGTGTGACGTGTATAGTGTGAATTATGAGAGTTGATGACATGGTAAAGGATTTTACGTGTTTTTTAAAGAATATTAACCGGTATTTCGTTGTGTTAAAAAATGTTTTAAAATATTATAGAGCCGTAGTATGATAAAACTGATCTAATAATAAAATAAATTCATTATAAACTTCAAAATTCAACTTCTCAGTTGGCTAGTAGTAGCAATAATTGTAAGCTTCACGGTTATCTCAAGATTATTTAAAAAGGTTAGCTGTAAAAGACTGTAAAGAATCGCTTAAACTCGCAGGCAAGGGTAAAAAAATTGTTCTCCTTTATGCACACCTTCATACAATTGTTCTTCAGGAACTATAAAAGTCTACGAAGCACAATATAATATTTTGTTATAAAATATGACAATGCTATTTGGGTAAATATTGTTTTCATTACCCAGAAAAAAACATAACATCTTCAATAATATTCCATCACTTTAAAACAACAAATTAAATATTCATAGAAAATCATTTGAAAGTTTTGACAGAAATTTACATTTTTTAAATAAGCCTATAGATTATTAGCCTCAAATAAGATCTACTTTATACCGAAAAAATAAGTATTTCAGTATAATTGTACATTTATTGTTAAGAGAAAAAAAACTTATTTGCTACAAATCAATATTTCTTCACCCGTAAAAAATCACATTAGCCTACAAATTATGTGGCAATTGAAACAAAGAATTCTCACCCCACCCTTCCCTATTATTTAGTAACGGTCACCACCTGTATACGTTTGGCGTCAGTCTGCATGTGAAATTAGATCAGTTTTTGCAATTTTACTAATTATTTTGTTTTTGTGAAGTATGTGGTTAAAGTGCTCTGGACAAAAATAAGTTCAATAATACAATGAATGAATTGTTAAACTCATGGCGATTACAAGAATTGTGAGATATCTTTGAAGGTAAGGAAATAAATGACAATTATATTCAAGTAGGTAGAAGTAACAAGCAAGCGAAATGTACCTCAAACATACACATTTCTAATTAAAACTGTCAGATATACTCCAAGAACTCTAAAAAACTACTATGGGGAAAGCCTTAATGAGCATACTTAAGGATAGACAAGGCTATCTTGTGGATACCATTGTTGGTTATGTTTTAGATAATGTAAGTATCAAGGACGACCATATTATTGGTCCTATATTTATAGATGGAAATTTGACAGCTGAAAAATATTTAAATATGCTTAGAAATGAAGTTATTCCTGCGTTGGCAAACTTATATCCCAACGCAATAGATCCTAGCTTACATTATGCTTTAATGGTAAGAACTTATTTAGATGAAATCTTCCCCAATAAATGGATTGGACGAAGAGGTACTATTGAGTGGCGAGCTAGATCGCCAGACCTTACGCAGTTAGATTTTTTTCTGTGGGGTTATCTCAAGGACAAAGTATATGCAACACAACCAACCAGCATTGTAGACCTCAAAGACAGGATAACTACAGAAATACGGAATATTTCACATCAAACTTTAAACAAAGTTAAGGAGGAGTTCTATAGGAGACTGTGCTATTGCCAACAACTAGGTGGAGAACATTTTGAGCATTTATTTTAATGTATTAAAATCAAATACATCAGGTATTTTATGTATGTATTTAATAACTGTAAAAATAAAAATTTCACCCTGTATAATTCATAATTGACCATACATTATTTAGTTTGTTGGAATCGGTTCATTAAGAGGATTTCAAAAATATGCAAATATACAGGGTGTTTTATTAAAAAATCAATTCAAAAGACGTGTCTCGGCATTTTTTATAATTTCCTGAAATAATGACGTAAAGAATTTTATTCCATAAGTGGTTTCCACACTGTATGTGTATTTATTTATTGATTCAAAAAATTTGATTATTGCTTAAAAGGAACTTACCGTGTGTCCCGCGACATGTTATTCAATTTTTTCTCGTCAAAATACTTAAAGGGAATAGAGGTATCAAATTTAATATAATGGCCCTTATTAAACATTAAATTTTTGGATAGATAGATAGATAGGTATTTAAGTTGATTATGTTTTATAATCCGGCGGGGAAAATCCCATAAAGAATCCTTAAAATATTTCAGATTTTCCCAAAATCAAAGCCGAAGTGTAATTTCATTCCCCTCCGCCTTCCAGAACTGTCTAATGAATTCCTAATCCCTCGTTTTGGTTTGAATACGGGTGCTTGATGATTCAAATTATGCAATTTTCAATATTGGCCACCCACTCCGTGGCACGTGTCCGCCCATGCACGTGTGTTTGACTCATTGTGGACCACAAATTCACTCTCGTGAAGTTCAACATCTCGCCTCGAATATATATCCCACTTCTGATTTTCTCGTTCGTCTCTTCTTCTCTCTGCACTTTTTGATTAATTTTTTGAGGAAAATCCCTCTATACGCAGAAATATTTTTAGAGCGAAGCCCTCAAGGCATTTTTGTGTGTGTGTGTGTTAGGATGCCATAAAAATTGCTTTTTGTGAGTGACAAGAAATATTTTAATATGTGCAATTGTCTGGGATTAATGAATCAATAATAGAACACTTGGAGAGTTCAGCGACCCCTCGACAAAATGAAAATAGTTATTTATGTAACTAGTGTGTAAAGTAGCCTTTTTTTTGACGAATGTGAATATAATCACATGAGTCGAAAAAAAGGTCTTTACACACGAATTGCATACAATATTTTTTCTACTAGCGAATATTTAATTAAAATACAAAAGTTTAATAGTAATTTTCTTTACGCACTAGTGCGTAAAGAAACATACTTTACGCACTAGTGCGTAAAGTAAGTTAAATTTTTCTTTAGAAGAGTCTTTTTATAATAATCTAAAATAACATCATAGTTTTCTAAAAATATTCAATTCCTAAATATAAAATACAATTGCTTACTCTAGGTATAGTCGGAAGATCTCAATTTAAATTTTAAATGTCAGATTCAATTCACAAAGAAATGTCAGTTACTCACCGCCAACTTATACCTATTTACCGTATTATTTCCAGTACTCAATAATTATTTAACAATAATTATTAGGTTACTTTACCGAATTCTATAGGTTTCTATCTCCAATTTATGAAAAAAACTTAGATTTAGTATCCGTTTATTATACCTATATTTTTATAAGACTAGATATCTATAACTACATACATATTGGAATTTTTTCTTTACGCACTAGTGCGTAAAATAAAGTTTTACGCACTCGAAAATGTGTCTAAAGTACGTACTTTACACACGGTAGTAGAAAAAACTATTTTTTTTTAAAACGACCGTCATCTCCTTGACACACCCCTTCAATTTCTTACCCTCGCCCTGCCCATGGGACCGTCATTATCAACATCCTTATTTTTCAAAGTCCACTTGCCCAATGACGCTTTATATTCGGTCCAAACTTTAAAATAATACCCCTGGCTTCATGCGTGATGCTTATCGAAAAACTACACTGCAAAAAATATTTTAATTTTATTTTTACTAATAGTCCAGTATCTGAACACCTGAAAATATCGAAAGATCCTGAAAATTCGCTGAAGTCTTCACTTTGGGCTCAATTTGTAGATAATGGCAGGTGTTTTTAAACGAGAAAAAACTTAACACGATTGAGTTTATGGAAGGGGGGGGGGGAATGGCCCCCTAAAGCCTGGAAAACGGGCTTCTCGCCAATATCTGACTAAATATGCGAGTTAAAGAATTTTTTTTCAGGTAAAAATGAAGATCGTTTTATTATCTACAAAAGTGGTTCCCTCCATTTTATCGAGATAATATGAGACCTAAAAGTCTCCTCCTTTCAGCTGCTGCTCTGCCTGTAGGAATAGAGTAAACGCATATTTCATATTTTGCTTGGATATTAATTTATAATAGCAAAATATGATATCAAAAATTACTAATAATAGAAAATAAACCAGTTTCCATTGGAAATTACTCCCAAATTTTAAAATAAAATTCAAATTTCATTGCACTTTCCGATCACAATCCGAGGATTTCCAAACGCTACCGATGATACCTGTGATGTCATATCTCTTGTGTTAGGTATTGCATTAGGTTATGTGTAGTTGTGTGTTTATATTGTATTTTAATTAACTATTAATTGCTTCATCGACGTAAACATATCATTTATATGTTTGTTTGAGACCATTACGTATTTGTGTGTGCTTTTTTTATTTCTAAAAGTCAACGTAAAGTGGAAAGTGGACATAAATATTCGATATTTCCGAGGATATTTTAAAACTTTTGGAAGAATATATTTTATTTACTAGTTCAGTGTTCAGTGACGATTCTTTCATATTTTGTGAGTAAAGATATAGCTAGCTAAGGTTTTGTAAAAACACAAACTGATAACTTGCCCAAAGTAGACTCATTTATGCTGCTTGAATGTATGAAGTCAAACAGCTGCTTTAATGCAGAGAAAATAAGAGGAGTCAAAGCATTATCGTAAGTACGATTCAAACTATGTTTTATTTATATAATATATACCAACCATATTTCGATGTGTGGTCGTAAGAAAATGATGTTTTTATGGCTGATTCCTAGACATATAGGTACATAACCTCAAACTATTTAAGAATAAAAATTACCAGCATAGAAGTAGGTACTTACATTAAAATGGTCTTCACAAACAAAAGTAAATCCCTTCTCTTAAGTGTATTTTTGCTTGCGCCACCAGGTAAAGCAACAAATATTTTGTCTGGAGTTTTAATAGACGTTGATTTACACACTGGAACAATGCAATACTTGGGATACAAAGTTTTTTTTTCGGCTTTATCCATTTTTAAAGCTTTCAGAAACAAATTAGGCCACAAGAACTCAGAGCGTCATACACGAATAAGAACGTAAATAAATGACGTCACACCATGGGGCAGCCATCTTTATGGCGTCAAGCGCGTTTTGGCAGATTTTCAAATTTTATGATTTTTAAAGTCGTTTTAAAAGTAAAGTTTTTATATTTTTTTAAAATAAGCATGCAAGATTTTGAGACTATTTCATTAATTTGTTCATATTTTTTTGAAAAATAGTCTTTTATCCTAATTTTTTTTATTATGGGACCTTGGGAGGTCTTGAATGATCTCAGAAATTTTTTTTTATATCTTTCTTGCGTTTTGATAAAAAATTGATTTGTTTATTTACAATTTCTTATTTTTTTATAGTGTACGATATGTATGTAGTGCATATACACATGCGGGGAGATGGTAAAGTGATAAGAAACTCGCGTATAGGAAAAAAAAGAGAGAGAGCCGTTGAGGGTCCCCGCGCCCCAGATTACGATTCCTTTATAGTTTACACTTTGGATTTACAACTGATATAATATCGGCAAGGTGATCCTTCAGGATTATACACAGATCAAATTGTTTGTTCTATGCATTAATGCTTTTTTTATGAATTTATGGTGAATTTTTTTCTATAGAATACAAAAAGTCTTTCTAGTTAGTTCACTTTAAGTATGAACATACTATAACAATTTTTTGTATGAAATCATGAAAAATAAATATAAGCTTCTCCGATATTAGAAGAAATAGGTCAAGCCGAGAAAAAGAGAAGATCTGACCATTGGAAAGATCTAGAGGAGCTAATACAGTGTGGAATTTATTTTACTCTGGATGAAACTTCATGTAACAAAAATAGTATTAATATAAATAGTATTAATTATAAAAATCTTATCATTAAGTTGATTGGCACAAAGTACATAATATTAACTGTAATTAATAATACAATGTATGCTGACAATGAACAATTTGAGCCGAGAGACTAGCTCTGAAACTGAGGAGAGAGCGCGAGAGCCCACGCGCTCAAGATACTTAACGTAACAACGTAACGTAACGGTCAGATCTTTTGCGTCGCGACCTCCCTCGCTCCAAGTAACGTAACGGTCAGACCAAACTAACATTAAAAACTAAAGTTCTAAAAATTTAGCATAGTTTATATTAGACTGCTCCACAAAAGTAAGGATAGTTCACAAATTGATATTAGAGTCCATTATACGAGTAATACCCTTCTTGGTGTGCATCATCGATTGTTAATGGAAGAAACGGAAAAAAGGCAGATCTGTGGTTAATCCTAATCAAAATATCACAATAATGAACCGTTTAAATGTATTACAAATTACACCATTCAAAATAGGATGCAGACGTACCTTCCGTATTGGCAATGTGTCTTTCTACTATCCCACTAACAGTTCTCGTCAGGTTCTGTACTTTGTTGTTCACGGTCAATTATTATTTATATGAAAAGTGAATATTTTAACGTTTCAAGTGTAAGTATCTTGAAAATTTTTGTTGTCTTCACTTAGAATCCCGTTCTATGCTCATCAAAGTACATCAAATCCCTTTGCTTTGAATCAAGCAAGCGATAGACATAGAGAAACCGGACCGAACAAGCCGAAAGGGCAATGGGCAAGGGGAATTTCTCCCTCCTTCCACTTCGATGCATACATACATATATATATTCTCTTATGTACACCAGTACTCACTATATGACGTAGTATATACAGGAAGCTAGCACATCCATACACGCATAAACAGAAATTTGAAAAAAAAATGTTAAAACTAGTACGGACAAACTGTTCAAGAGAAATTCTGTATGAGCTTGATTGCGCGCCACCTATCGGGACCAATGGTGAGTCTAAGCCATCCAATTAGTTAGTCAAATACAAACACGAAGTTTCATCCAAATCGTACAATGCTGATTTCCACGTTATTGGAACTTTAGTTCTTTACGTCAGGTTATGCTTGAGCGACCGGGGGTCGCGACGCTTCGTTGCTTCGTTATGTGCCTTACTTGCGTGCGTGTGCTCTCTCCTGAGTCTGTCTCTCGTTTACGAAGCAGCGATTCATATGCTTCGGCCGGGAATCGAACCCGGGCCGCCCGCGTGTAAGGCGAGCATTCTACCACTGAACCACCGATGCTATATTAAAATTCTATGCAAAGCTGGTATTCGCAGTGCTAGTGATCTACTTGAATTTGTTCGGATAAATTTTTACTATTATTTCCATAATTTTTTTGCGCGATTGATCTTTTTTGTTTATTTACAGCATCGGTTGTCAGGACAGTGGGTTGTGTTTACTGGTTTCTAAGTTTAACACGTCGGTAAGTGATTTACTTACCGTTCAGACGTCGAAAAGTAATAAATAGCATAAAAACAATTTCACCAAAATGCAAAATATATTTTAAACTGATCGGGAAGTATAAATGTCACTTTTGACATTTCGTTCATTTCAAAGAAATTTAAATTATTTTATTCGGAATTTATTTCAATACGATCGCGCAAAAAATGGTATAAGCATCTCGAACGTTAAGGGTAAGTACAACGTTTGCATGTAGATTCCTCTCGTAAAATTGGACAAATTGATATGAGGATTAAGGGGTCTAGCACATTTACTTTTCGAAATACAGGGTGTTGAAATTTTGGAAACTTGAATGTTTTAATTCGATGACTTTAAAATGGATGGATAAATTGATTTGACATTTGGCAGGTTGTTTTTAAATGTAAAAGGGCATATTTTGATAGAAATAGTAGTTTGTGCAACAAGTGTGGATATGATGGCAATATCGCACGAGGACGAAGTCAATCGTTCAAGTGCGATATGGACAATCCACACGTGTCGAACAGCATATTTTTCCTACGACCCACTTAAGAAAAAATCTAGAAAATAAAAATTTCTATAAACTGTAATATAACTTCAAATTGAAAATTTAACAATTCAATTTTATGTTTCCACTAATTTTTTTGTGGTAAACGTACAGTTCTTGAATGTCCAATTTGTGTAATGCTACGGTTTCCCCTTTTAAATATACGATGCTGTTATAAGTAGATGTTGCCAGTCGGACTCCCTTATGAAGGGTACCGTACCATTATCTATAATAATGAATATTCTGCTAAATATTTCAAACGTCTACCTGTTGTCGTTATTAATATCAAGCAGAATAATTATTTAAAAATAAAATTAACAATTAAAAAAACTTCTTCACGGGGAATCGAACCCGGGTCTACCGCGTGAGAGTCTGGTTTGCTTACTACTCGACCACCGAGAAATATGCAAATTATTTATCTATAACGTCAGATGTATTACAAAATTTTTGCTTAAAAGGAACTAAAGTCCTACCGTCTTTCCCGCGACACGTTCTACCTTTTTTTTTGTTTTTTTCAATAAGACGTAAATCCTGTCGGAATATCGGCCAATAATGATATGGAAGCTAAAGTAAACTTCATTCTAGTGGCTTGAGGATGAATTTTTTCGAGTGTACAATGCAGTAGATGCATCACGTTCGGAAGTGAGCGTATGTATATGCATGAGAGTTGTGTTCCACTCCATCGGAGGCCGTGCGCTACCGGAAGTCCGTCTAATGCATCCGCAACAGAATGTCGAACTTGACGCCCGACGTCGTCGACGTCGCTATTCACCATTGATTCAGTTCATAGAGGGACGCCGGTCGCTTTCATCTAACATCACTACCCAATTTTTTTTACTCGATTTAATTGACCGTAAGTTTTGTTTTACTAACTTCTGATTTGATATAATCCCACTTCTGAATAATTGTCCCACTTCTGATTGGAATTGAAAGTTTTTCTATCTACCCGTCCCTGATAGGTATATATTGTGTAAATCCACGTGATACGGGCAAGGTAAATTGAACTAAGCGAACTACTAATTACTCAATTAATTTGAAATATCCTGAGTAATATTTAAGGGCGTAAGGAGACGAAGCAAGGGCGCCACTTTATATGCTAACGCGGCCCCTAAATATTTAATTATTTCCTCGGTTAGGTTAATTGCTCGTAGATGGAAGCACTTTATATTTATTTCTAAAGTTAACCGCATTATCTTAAGCATTATTGACTCCTCAAGATCTTTGAATTCGTTGGAATAATAAATGCTTCCGACCGAGATTTTAGCTAAGAATATTTCATTTTCCGAGAACTATTTTTTAATATACAAAATGGTTAGTTGTTACTTAAATCAGAAGTGGGATAATTTATTACCAGAAGTGGGATGTTTTAAAAAATATAAAAAGGTAGAACGTGTCGCGGGACACACGGTAGGAACTTTAGTTCCTTTTAAGCAAAAATTATGTAATACATCTGACGTTATAGATAAACAATTTGCATATTCCTCGGTGGTCGAGTAGTAAGCAAACCAGACTCTCACGCGGTAGACCCGGGTTCGATTCCCCGTGAAGAAGTTTTATTTTTATTTTTAAATAATTATTCTGCTTGATATTAATAACGACAACAGGTGGAGGTTTGAAATATTTAGCAGAATATTCATTATTATAGATACTGGTACGGTACCCTTCATGAGGGAGTCCGACTGGCAACATCTACTTATAACAGCATCGTATATTTAAAAAGGGAAACCGTAGCATTATACAAATTGGACATTCAAGAACTGTACGCTTACCACAAAAAAATTAGTGGAAACAAAAAATTGAATTGTTAAATTTTCAATTTGAAGTTATATTACAGTTTATAGAAATTTTTATTTTCTAGATTTTTTCTTAAGTGGGTCGTAGAAAAAATATGCTGTTCGACTCGTGTGGATTGTCCATATCGCACTTGAACTTGAACTTCGTCCTCGTGCGATATGGCCATCATATCCACACTAGTTGCACAAACTACTATTTCTATCAAAATATGCCCTTTTACATTTAAAAACAACATGCCAAATGTCAAATCAATTTATCCATCCATTTTAAAGTCATCGAATTAAAACATTCAAGTTTTCAAAATTTCAACACCCTGTATTTCGAAAAGTAAATGTGCTAGACCCCTTAATCCTTATATCATTTTGTCCAATTTTACGAGAGGAATCTACATGCAAACGTTGTAATTACCCTTAACGTTCGAGATGCTTATACCATTTTTTGCGCGATCGTATTGAAATAAATTCCGAATAAAATAATTTAAATTTCTTCGAAAGGAACGAAATGTCAAAAGTGACATTTATACTTCTCGATCAGTTTAAAATATATTTTGCATTTTGGTGAAATTGTTTTGTTATTTTTTATTTTTCGACGTCTGAACGTTAAGTAAATCACTTACCGACGTGTTAAACTTAGAAACCAGTAAACACAACCTACCGTCCTGACAACCGATGCTGTAAATAAACAAAAAAAAGACCAATCGCGCAAAAAAAATTATGGAAATAATAGTAAAAATTTATCCGAACAAATTCAAGTAGATCAACAGCACTGCGAATACCAGCTTTGCATAGAATTTTAATATAGCATCGGTGGTTCAGTGGTAGAATGCTCGCCTTACACGCGGGCGGCACGGGTTCGATTCCCGGCCGAAGCATATGAATCGCTGCTTCGTAAACGAGAGACAGACTCAGGAGAGAGCTCACGCACGCAAGTAAGGCACATAACGAAGCAACGTAACATAACGTAACGTAACGGTCAGATCTTTTGCGTCGCGACCCCCGGTCACTCAAACATAACCTGACGTGAAGAACTAAAGTTCCAATAAAATTACTGAGCCTGAAATGTTTTCAAGGGGGAATTTGTGTACAAAGTATACAGTCTGGGACACTAGTTTATATGTAAATGAGAGAAAACATATTTTTAGCTAATATTCTCTTACAAAAAACTGTATATTGTTACGTTTACGTCATTTTTTTTTGTATTTTTTACGTTGTTCTTGAAATAATGATGAAGTCAGTAGAGGAAATAAGTGAGAAAACGTAACAAACGAGAACGCTGACAAATATTAGCTCGACCGAATTAAAATTAGCTCCATCTAGCTTCATAACAACGCTCCGCGTTTTCTAATTCAAATCTCGCATTTTCTTCGCGAACTTTTATTCATGTTTAGCAAGCTGATGATTTCCGTGAAAGCCCGAAAGACTTTACTTGCGAGTCACACTCTCTTTTTTCACGATATGCCCCGAGTTAGGCCAGGAGATATTTAAATACAATCTTCATCAAAGCCCCTTATTACTAATCTACAAAAGTGAGTTTTTTTTATAGACAATCTGTATAGAAAATACCAAAAAATTCTGTCGTAATAACCCAGATCAAAAATATACGATGTACTAGACGAGACAACTGATTTCTTAAATGCTACAAAGCTGACGAGAGTAAGTTACGTCGATCGACACAATTCTATGCAACCACTTTAAAAAATTTTCAATTTTTCTATTATACTTTGCGTCAATAAGATTTTCGCGTGGTACTGGCCTATATATAGCGCGGGTTTCTCTGTTCTTTCCATCGTAGTCGGCCGTGTTGTAACCGTGGCCGTAGCCTGTGTGTGTGCGCTGCATTCGCCGTAGTTAGCGTTTCCAAGTAGTGGAGTGTTGTCAGGGAAACGACAGAAAAACCGTTGCCCGGCAACGAAAAGCCGGCAGGCGAGAGAACACAGGACGAAAGAGTATCTAGTAGTCTATGGGCTGGCTTTTCGCGGATTCAGAAGTGGGATGTGACGTAGTCAGAAGTGGGATTCTTAAAATGTCATTGTGTTGATTTGGTATTTAATAGAAATATGATTATTTTCAGGACAATTATTCAAATTTAGGAAGTTTTTTTTGTAATTTTTATCCTTAACGTTTACAACAAAAAAGTTAACGCTCTGTATCTCATTAACGACAAAACCTATCACAGATGTTTAAAGGAGCTGTTCATCTTAAAATTGAATGACAAATCACCCATAGTAATATTACTTTGAAAACATCCTGTATGTAGTGCATATAGTTTTCGAAAAGAGATGGTATTTTTTTTTTGAAAATAAATTTACGTTGGCCCATTTATCATTATGTAATAAACCTGTGAAAACTGCGAATTTCAAGAGAAATTAGTTGATGAGTTGCTTTTGAAAGAAAGGAGCCGGGTTGCAAATGAGTTACTCCTCATTCATTACCGCCCTCGGCCACCCGAGCCGCCCCCGTCAGGTCGCCCTTCTAAACATCTCTCGCCCAAAACATGACAACCAAATTTCTCACTCAAGAAAAATCGATCTCCCGACCAAATTCGCCAAGACGTCGCTTTCCCAAATTTTATTAATCAACTCAGCCTGGAAATTCCTTACGAAAAGGGCTTAGTTTCGATCGGTATTAGAGTCCTCCTTTCTCCCGCGCTTTCACACATAATATAATACAGTTAAAGTGATTTATAAAGACTAATAATATAACAACTCGAAAAATGTAAATAATATGTATCCCATATTTCTCCGCTACTGAATATCACATAATTTATTCAAAAGTTCAAAAAGTGAAACAAATATAAAACTAATATTGATCATTTTGTCAAATGTTTTTCTCCCATTTTAAATCCGCCATATTTCAAATGCAGGATATGAGGTTAGCAACCCAGAAGATGGGTTGTGAAAAAAAAGAATAATAGAGTGCATCAGTGGCGTGGAAAAGCCGGAATTGGTAGATACTTTATCAAATATGTATGAATAATTTTTGATTTGTTACACAAGGGGGGAATTTTAAGGAGATCAGAGAGAGGAAATTCACTTTTATTGAATTAAAAAATTTCTAAATAGTAGACCGTTAGCCAATTGACTCTTTCTAAGAATTCCAGTGAAGCTGGGGTGGGTTAAAAACAGGTATTAAAGAAGAAAAGTG
>CAJUYH010009876.1:0-13101 GCA_910591685.1 Galerucella tenella
TTATTATGACAGTCGTCAGCTTTTTGAATGCACTAAGAATTTTGATTAAAAATTATACTTCAAGTGTCAAATAAGGTCACGTGATTCAATTTCGACCGGAGAGCCATCTTAAATTAACGCAGCGCCAAATATAAGAACGTCGAGCTTTAAAAGGCTGGAAAAAACAAACATAATAAAATATATCGCCTGTCATTAATTTGTTAACTTATACACAACGTGTGTGTGTGTGTTTTAAATAAATATAAATTGCGATTTATTAAATAATAATCAACGTGCTACATCCGTCAGTTAAAAAACAAAACCATTCAACGATTGTAATTATTTAATAACTAATTTAAATAATTATTATAAAAGTATAAATCTACAATAAGCTTCTGGAATGTTATTATTTAATTGCCGGCGTTGGATTTGAAACGAATTTGATTGACATATAAGGATATAATAATGATTGTAATAATTTAATTGATTACTTTTTTTTAACAAAGTTGTGGTTTTGTATTGTTTTTGTTTATTTCGATGACTGAATTACTGATAAATTTTAACAAACAAATTTTTTATAATACCACTAAAATAGCAGGTGCTTGCATTGATTATTTCACTCAATACAAAATACGCGCCTTCGAATGGTTTAAATATGGGGATTGATATCTGAAAACACCATGTTTTCGATGTTGTATCTCGGCACCTGATTGGATACATGCAATTTTCCTATCTGTGTATTTCGCGATGTCATTAGTTGTTTTATTCGATATTAAAAATCTAGTGACTGACAGAAAATGTCAAATTATTAAAGAAATGTCAGAATCATTGTATCAAGAAATAATCTTGACAAATACAACTCGTGTAATTAATGATTATCGAAAATTTCTCCTCTTTCTCGAAACAAATTGTTGTTGTATTTCCATAAACATTAACACACTTGTTGTATTATTATTATTATATAGTAACCAATCAAATTACTTAATTTTAAGTCATGTGTCAAATTTCATCCAATCACCTCGGGATTACAGCGATAATACCCTACATATTGTGGTGTTTTCAGTTTGGTGTTTATTTTTATTAAAAATTAATTAAACGTCAAACTGACAACTGGATTAAAAATGTCGCGAAAATTTGGTATTGCATCTAACGATTCAATTAATTTACCAATTGTACTTTTCACAACTGTAGTTTTAAATAAAAATGAATAATATTTGTTTGATTAAAACTAATCAATTATTAAACGTCAGAACCGTCAGGTCCGGAACCGTTCTGTGGAATCACAAAGGATTACATAAGAGGGGAAATCCGGAACTGGCTAGACAAAGAACACCAAATTAAATGGAGGTTGACAGAAGGTCATCTTCACACAAAAAGTCTACTGAAAAAGGTAAACAAAGAACTCTCAACCAGTTTATTGAAACTGAGCAAGAGACACTTGAAGACAGTAACCGACCTGGTTACTGGACATTGCACTCTAAGGAAACATTTGTACAGAATGGGAATAGTCAGTGAACCTTTCTGTAGGAAGTGCGAACTAAGGGATGAAACACCTATTCATATATTCTGCTCATGTAAGAACTTAGAAGGACTCAGACAGAAGCATTTTGGAAAGGAAACTATACAACCATCAGAACTACTTAAAATCCCCCCAAATAAGCTAGTGGCCTATATAGAGGACACGAAACTTTTGGAGTGGAAGTAGATAACATTGGGAATGGTACAATGACTTAGGTCAAGTGCCCGGGCTGTTGAGCACAACCCAAACGTTTGAATGAATGAATGAATGAATGAATAAACGTCAGATTGACAATAAATTTTTTGAACTCCACAAAGTAAAAAATTATCTTATCGAATACTCCTCGGGTCTTAATAAATACTCAAAATTTTGTCACAGAGAAAGCTTCAAGCGTGCTGCTCAAAGATAATAGCAGCAAGCTTGACAATATTATCTCGGTATTATCAAGACCCTAGGGTTATTACTACTGAAAATAAATCAAATTACCTAGTCAAAAAAAAATTACCGCTGTCATAATTTAATATTAAAACTATTAATTGTCATTCTTTAATAAGGTGTCAAAAATGACTGAAATTAAGCCATGGAGCATGGTAAGGAGAACAGAATGTCGAAAAAGTATCCAGCAGCAGTAAGCGTTAAATAGTAGATGGCGCGAGAGTAGCGAATTGGTTAAAAGACAGAGTAAGCTATGCCGACCAAGTTAACCTAACAAAATCTCCTTCTATAGAAAAGTTTACATTTATAAAATTTATAAACTTATTTATAATAATGGTAAAAACGTGTGTTGTGGAAAGTTGTCAAGCTAGACTAAAATAATAAAAAATATACACCGCTATCTCTGTATTTTTTCTGGCCAACAGTACGTGAAATAGTTTCACGTTAACCTTAACATTGTTTTCACATTAAAGGAGAGCTCAAGACATTTCCTACAGGAAGAAAAATAGTAATAATGAAGCTTCGTCAACGATCTACCATCTATTTATTTCCATACCAGCAAATATCACCAACGAACAACAGTATCAAGTACAACATATCTACATCTAGCAACGGGAATTATTAGAATATCACGAAGTTTATAATAACTCAATTCATCAAAATCATCAGAAAAACAAAGACTCTGTTCTGTTAACGGAACTATTATACTTTTTCTAGAGTTACAATTGTAAGTTTTCATTGTTTATACTGTTTCGCCTCTCCCTTCTATTTCACGAATAACTAGTAGCTACTAAAACAAAAAGAAATATCACTGAATACCTTTTCAATTTGTCGATAAAACATTCTTTGTTGAAGTTCATGTGAACATAAACGCAGCGAATTGTGAATCGAATTCCGTGCTGTGATAGATAAATTACCACAAGAAGTGCATACATCACTGCACACAGAATATGTACATTGTACTATGCTTACATTTTTGATAATAGAAACAATTTGTTTGTGGGAGACATTTCAGTAATAATTCTGTTTTTGTCACGAGGAATGATTTGTTATATCGTAATATCGTGTGTGTCACTTTCATATAGAAGACATATTATTGCTCCTGAGCTTTCAATCAAGAGTGAAGTTAAGAAAAATGCTTATAGCTCCAGTAACTGAAGGAGCAAACCTATCAATATATTTGTCCAATAATTTTTTTTGGCTTGATTTGTAGGTCTTGACAGGTACTTCAAGGGGAGAGAAAGTTCTCCAAGATTGCCCCTTGGCTAAGGGCCCAAGATGGCCCCTAACGCCCCCCAAAAAACGATTTCCCGCCATTATCTCTCGAAATATGCAATTCGGACAATTTTTGTTCAGGTAAGTAAAGGTCGTTAAATTATCTACAAAAATGGTTCCTATAATTTTTTTCGAGAATTCAATAGTTTTCGAGATAATCGCATCCAAACGTCCCCTCGCTTACGCGGCTGCACTACCTCTAGAAATGCTACCGTCTATAAAATTAACTTGTAAACCGGCGGACAAATTCTTCCAGAACTCGGTCAAAAATTAATATTTTTCGATGATTTAAAGTTCATTGTAATGGGAATATCCGTAGGTATTAATATGTGTACCTTAAACCCTGTTCTCAAAAAGTGGCCAATGTTAGTTTTCCCCAATATTTTGGCCTCTTCCATTAAATCATTGACATTTTATTTATTTTAAATGGTTTATTATCCCTTGTTTTTTCAAATTGGGTCTGGGGAGGTCCTGAATCTTCCTAGAAATTTTTTTTCAGTATCTTTGTGGCGTTTCAATAAAAAGTTTATTTATTTATTTGCATTTTTCAGTCGTTTTCTGAGTTCTCACAAATCTTGTAAACGAGCGAAAATATAGAACTAATGTTCAATTATTTTGTTAATCAATGCACACCATTTAAAAGCTTACTATGTCTACTCTCTGAACCAATATTTTTATTCGGAATACAATGCACTCATTTTCCAGGGACCGGGAAAATTGGTAACACGGTTGAAAACCGGCCTTTTTTTAAATGGTTTTTGTTCTCCGCTGTTGATTTTTTGAGAATTAATACCCACAATGAATTAAAGCTTATATTCTGACCTTTCCATCCATATAACTTGTTCCCCATATTTGAGCGCCGTTCTTTTATGTTTATTATTCTCTTGTACGCCTCTTTTAAGTCTTTTATGCTCCCTCCACGAGAGAGAATCGTACCTAACCTCACCACGTGTACCCATCTTGGACAGCCATGGAAGAGGACTCCATTCAAAAATGCTTCGTTTGTAACGAGGATGTTGTCGATAATATGGCCAATGTCAGTCGAGGCTTGGAAAACTTGATTTCTGTGAGCAAAGAAAGAGCTGACAATTTTCATCTATCCTTACAACGACAATCTTCTGTCAAGATGCACGACAGCTGCAGGAGACGCTATATTGTTAAAATAATAGACAAGTTTGTGTACACCGACTTCGGAAAGCACTCTTCAAGACGATTAGATCATTTAACGAGCCCTAAAAAGCAAAAGCTAAGAGCGACTAAGTTCGATTTTCAAAACAAATGTTTATTCTGCGACAGACCTGCTTCTCTAGAGAAGAAAAAAAAGAGGGGCAGTTTTCATAAGCATTCCATACGATTACAATTGGTCTCCAAAGTCTAACAGGTAAAAATCTATGTATTTCCGAGGCCCTCGAGCAGAAATTTAGTAAGAAACCACCAAAAATATTCGGTGTAAAAATTTTGGTTTTTTCAAAGGCCATTTTCGCAAAAAATATTCGAGTTGCGAAAAAAATGATGGAGAACATTTTTGTAGATAATTTAACGACCTTCATTTTTTATGTGAACAAAGATTGTCTAGCTTGGGTATTTTGGGAGATATTGGCGGAAAACCGTTATTTGGGACTTTAGGGGCCATTTTGGGCCCTTAGCTAAGGGGCAATCTTGGAGAACTTTTTCTTCCCTTGAAGTACCTGTCAAGACCTACAAATCAAGCCAAAAAAAATTATTGGACAAATATATTGATAGGTTTGCCTATTTTCAGGTCTTCAGTTACTGGACTATATGGACTACTCGAAAACACCTTACTTTGACAGGTCGGCTATTTTGTGATGATGGGTCCTCCGATCAGTTGGAGTTGAAGTTTTTGTGTTTTGACATGTGGTGTGAGTCAAATGCTTGTCAGACAGACAACAATGTCAATGTACCTTTGTTTCATTTAAATAATGAAAACTTTACAAATAACACATGGCGCAGTCTCTGAATTGAATCATATAATAATTAAAATGTTAGACGACAAAAAAAGCAATCAACAGAGAAGTTATGTGTTTCAAGAGCAATATATTCAAGCGCACCTAGCTTGATTAAAACAGCCAGAAATCGAAAAAAAAGATAGAATATGATATGAGGACCCAGAACAATATGTACGACCTGTCAGTGACGTCATTCTGTAATGGTCTTTTATGCATGAAAGGGGCTGAAATACCCTTTTGGGGGCCATAGCCGTTTTCGGTATCATCTATCGGAAGAAATAGATCGGAAGATCTGACTAAAGTCCAATTGAAAATACTACTGGAAAGCTATAGCTTGATTAGAGTAACGAATACTTAGACCAGAGTAAGACTTCACTAATAGCTATGATAGATGTCTTTACAGGAAATTGTCGCCTGAATGGCATCTGAGCTAGTTCAAGCTAGTGGTACATGAATTATGTAAAGTCTGTGGAATGGGAGAAGAAAACTACATTCATATAACTGCGGATTGCATAGCGATACACAATCTTGGCACAATCTAAAGACCACTGGATAGAAAAGGGACACTTACCTGGAACTAAAGCCTGCAGACATTCTATAATTCCATCGGGAAATGGGTCTAAGGGAACTACTTGTTTCTGAGACTTACCTCAGGAACTGAGTAGAAAAAAGAGGGCACAATAGACTTCTTGGGACTCGGTGAATATCACCTAATAAACACATGAAATTCAATAAGAAGGACGATATAATATCTTAGAATATCTTCAACAATCGTAGATTTAAACAAAAAATGAGCGAATATAATTGGGAGAAATAAATGTTTATTTACTCAAAGTTTTTGTCATATTTAAGCTCATCCTAGACGATACTATTTGAAAAAAAAATTAAAAAGATGTAAGCAGGTAACAGTGAAGGTCGAATTCACGTTTACTAGTATTGTGTTAGTTTTTCGTAAATTGTGTACCTACTAATAACTACATGGTCATCTATTATTTGCACACATAATTCTTACATAATATTTACCAACTAACGGTAGTTCTTGTAGGCTGCGTAATTTATAAATAATGTATACTCCATCCCAAGATATTTCGTTTTAACTTAACACCAACATGATTGATTCAAGAGAAAAGCGAAAAGCCCACAGTAGTAGTCATTAATACGATAACAATAGCATTTTATTATACTCGAAAAGCACTGGTACTGGTGAAATAATATTTAGTTTTATCATCTAAATTTTACTGACTGCACATCTGTCACTGTTGACTGCATAGAATTTATAAAATTTTATTATTAAATCCTTGAGACCAGATACCAAGTCAACAAAATTTAGTAAAATGTACTTTATATTTCACTAAGAAATCCTGATGATAATAATAAATTTCCAATGCGCCCCACACACATCCTACTTTTTCGGAGTGTTGGCAGCTGTCGTTGCTGCAAGCATCTTGGATGCTTATGCACTTTAGTAGTGGCGATTCGCCGAAGAGAGAGGATAAAATGTTTAAACAAAACGAACATATAGTAACTAACGTTGTGGAAAAGAATGAATCCAAAAAATAACTTCGACTTGGTACAAAGAGGGCATAAGTACTTGCACCCGACTTCTCCGTAGGTCGTACATTTTTATTCTCTTTCTAACGATATCAATGTCGGATTCATCATTGTACTACTTACACAAAATTAACAATTCTCGTGGAGAATTTTCAACCTAACCTAACCTGACATCCACAAACACTTTTTTTCGATAAAAAAACGAGTTCTCGTAGACTTTACACTACTGTTGACATACACAAGCGGTTTGCAACTCCTTTTTCTCACTGATTTCGGCTACCGTCGTTTTCGTGTCACCCACTGGTCGTTAGCGTATCGCCAACTTGTCGTCAGCGTATCGCCAACTGGTCGGTGCTTACACATACGTGCGCGAGTTTTTTGAGAGTCTAGAACGCTAGCAGTGACGACTTTTGGTAGAAAAGCCCATATGGTGCATACTTTGTGCATGACAGTGACAGTTATCATATGAAATGACACTAATTGCTTCAGATAAAAAAAACACAAACATTTGGATTATACCTGATAAATGGAACTCATTATTTTTGTGCTTGAATCTGATTCCAGCTATTAGGAAAACTATAATAGTTATTTATGTACCAAGGCAGTAAAGTGATTGATATAGTTTGTTCAACCATCCTTTGCCGTTATGTCATAATCGGTGACGTATTCTGCTGATTTATGTATGTCTTATATTTGTTGAATGTTATTTTACACTTAACCTCAAAATTATAATCAATGACATATGTTAAGAATTATTTACAAAATATGACAACTGAATTGTCAAAAGTAACAGATAAAATTTATGTCGACCTTAGATAAGAAATACGTTATTGACGTCATAATTCCGTCCAATCGATTTCATGAATGAGAGAGCAAGCTGGACAATGTATGACGTAACGGCAAAGGATGGCTGAACAAACTATAGGTGCTTTCGATTATTTACTTTTGGCTGCTAGTAGCAGCTCGTAGTGACTAAATTCCGTTCGTTTATTACCGGGCGTGACGCCTAGTCTTACCTTCCCCTTGCCCCTCAAGCACATACCGAAAAGTCTACGGACATTAAATATTTGACGTTTGTCCGGTTTGACGTTTATTTAAAGGTTAAGATTGTGCCGATTACGATTTAATACTATTTAAACCTCACTAAAAATACCTAAATATGCAAAATTTTATTATCAAAAACAATATAATTGAAAACTGTTCTTCTATCAACACAGGAAATTCATGGGCATTGGCACATGTCAGGTGGTTTTGAGGATCCTAAAATATGGTGTTCGATTTGCTCAAAAGTCGTGACGACTGAGGCGTCACGCACAAGTGCTTGAAGCCCAAATAAACGAAAGCAACATATACGAGCGAAGCGAGGCGATTAACAGGCGAGTCCGATAAAGACACTCTACTGACGTGGTGCATACAAAATTTTATCGCCAACTGCTCAGAATTCAGAATATAAGAAACTGAGGTATATTTCATTGCATTTTATTATGACAAAGTGAACAGCACATATGAAACAAATCTACTTATTATTTGTTATATTTAAATTGAACGTACACCCTGAAGCATTATAAAAGTTAATTCCTGATGTCAAAGGAGTTCCAATAATAATTTGTTATAAATAAATCGCAAGAAAACTATTATGGAGCCGTAATAGGGAAAAGCGTGACACTGACAGATGATGATTTTCAAGTAATGTCAAAGTCAAAATACTTTACCTGCCGCATATGTCACTTTACCTGCCGCAAATGTGGCAATCATGAAAATTCTAAATTATTTTCATAATTATTTTGATATTAAAAATATTATCGTCAGAATAACAGAAGTAACTTCTCCCTACTAAATCAAATAATATCTTGCAATCTACCTGTTCACGATTCAACTGGCCGCAATTAAATAAAATACACCCTTAAGACACAGAGTCGCCTCTGTTTAAAGTGTTAACAAACTTGAACAACGCACTCGAATAAAAAGTAACAATTACATAGTTAAGATACAATTATGTACAATTACGATTGCACATCTCAGTGAATTAATAGCAAGAACAAATAAATAAACGAGGTGTGTATGCTTATTATGCACTTTGTACATTGTTCTGTTGTGTGTGTGAAGTGGACTGGTATATACAGGGTGGGATTTAAGCAAATATGAATAATTTATGCCGATTCTTTTAGTGGCACTTTGTAGTAATCGGATTAAAACTAAATGCGATTATTGAAATCAGTTGATGATTGAAGTTAAAGAATTATTGTTATTGCGTAAGAAAAGTAAAATTATTCTAATTTTTCATAAAAATATTCTAATTTTAATGAAGAATATGCTGGTATGTATTTAATATATGCTCGTGCGACCCATGCTGATAAACTTGTAGCTTTCTGCGGCACAAAGTTACCACTATCGCCTACCTTGGCTTCAGTTATGAACTATCACTTCTTAAGACGCGGGCTTTTTGAATTTCTAAACTTTCAGGATACGCATAAAACTGTACAATATCTGCAAATTGAATGATTTGACACTTTAATTTTTAGTATTTGACAGGTTTTTTTGTACTATTCTTCAAAATACAGGTCATTTTTTAATACATACCCTTGAATTTCCTGTTAACTGCTGTTGTTATTCGGTTCTGTATTCAATTGGCGGCTATGTTAAAATGCATTGTCCATCACAATTATACTTTTTTCTATAGTATTGATATTCTTTGCTAACAACAATAAAGAGTTTGGTACTCAATCTTTCTCTTATCATTAATTCAAAAGTGTCCAACTGTCAATTGGGAAAAGTAGAATTCGATAGATGGCGCTCTGAAATGTCAATGTCATCTTAGCAACGAGTAAAACAAATCAGCTGCCGTATAAGCCCTTTGATATTTAAGTGGTTTTATTTTGCTGTTTTAGTTATTTTCAGTGAGCGTTTTACAAAACTTTTGCTTTTTCTTTGATTGTGCTTTAGTATTTTGTGTTGTTAAACTAAATTTTGACTCCTAATATTTTTATTTTTGGAGTAATAGGTATGGTTGATATTTGTGAAAAGTACAACAAGCGTTCAATTAACTGTTTAGTTTTAGGTCTGATTTCGTGTTTTTATTTTATTTTTGATAAATTAACTCCAATGTTAAAATGTCATATACCTGGAAATGTTATTGTCACTTTGACATCGATAAAAAAGGTACATCCTTTTTTATCGCGATAAAAACTCCTCTTCCTCAATATCTAGTAAGCGGACGTCACTTTTACACAATGACAATGAGTCGCAAGTTTGGTTACTTATAATTTCAATATTCTGTCGTTAATTTATCTTGCCAAAAAACACTCGAGCTTTTCTTTTATCAGATAAATTTCTCTTTAACTCAAAGTTTTGCCAATCACTAAATTTGCTCGAAAAACTGACATTAGATAAAATCGCTTCACCTTCGGTGTCGCGATTTTATCATGTCAGTTTTTCCCGTAAAATTAGTGATTGGCAAAACTGTTTCGTAAATTTATCCGATAAAAAAAAAGCTCTTGTGTTTTTACTGTTGATAAAATTATATCTATAAAAGTTGCAGGGAAGGTAGGTTTGTATTTAGTGAAAAGTACAACAAGTGTTCAATTAACTGTTTAGTTTTAGGTCTGATTTCGTGTTTTTATTTTATTTTTGATATTATTATATCTACAAAAGTTGCAGGAAAGGTAGGCTTGTATTGAGTGAGTATTTAAATCTTTAATACCGACTTATTTTCTCTTTGATCTGTAATGAAAACAAAAAATAGAATAACAACCTCTTCCATAATATCTCTGATTATATAAGAATATTACCTCAGAATTGATGACAGTTGAGTTAAATAGAAAAACACAGTTTTAAACTTGTCACTGACACAAAATTAAACAAATAAAGTACGAATTTACGGTAATTACGTTGACTTGCATATAATACAAAAACAATGCAAAACGAATTATTTTACTCGTTGCGACAGTTACAATTTTTCCCGCCAGAGGTCTCATTGAATTCTATTTCGCCCAATTGCTCCAAACAAATGGGCGGTGCTATGACGTACTAACCCCAAACATTAGGACGATTAGGATTAGTTGGAAACTGCACGACTCAAGTGCATAACCTCTTTATGAAGGGTATTCATTTACTAAGCTTATATGACCTAACCGTTTTTTTTTATTTTCCGTTGGGTTATAAAATTCCTGAACAATCTGTGTAGGAAAACTAGTGACGTTAATCAAATGTAGAAGCTACTCGGAGATGGTATAATGGTATAACGCTTTTATTTCATTGTTACGTTGAAATACAGTAAATTTAAATAAAAAAACCTGTTTTGTATATTTGGATTCAAGCGTAAATATATGTTCGAGAGTGTCATCTGTTAAAAATCCTTGTATAAAATCTACGCCAAGGGTACACAGTGCTTTCAGTTACTATTTACGGTTGGTAGGTAACTGGCTTGCGACGTGGACCAATTCCATTCCATAGTCTTCAACACTATAGTTGTAAATCCTTACCCACTCCATTTCATATTATTGTTTATTTCAATCCTGTTTAGCGACACAGATCCGTAATCTGGTGAACCAACAAGATAATAATATATTAGTTATTAAGTAGTTTTTTCGGATCAACAAATAAATATCAATTTAAGTTCCATAATAAGTTAATAGCGATCTCCACAGAGTATAATCAGAAGCTATAAATATTAGAAAAAGCTACCAATTATACCAAACAAGTTTTCGGTCTTTTATTGGTATTTTATAACCAAAAGCTGTACCTACAGAGCAATAGGAAAAGGTTTGGACTAAGAAAAAGGCCTATGTATAAAAGATTACATATAGTCCAGTAACTAAAGGGGCAAACCTATCAATATATTTGTCCAATAATTTTTTTTTGGCTTGATTTGTAGGTCTTCACAGGTACTTCAAAGGGAGAAAAAGTTCTTCAAGATTGCCCCTTGGCTAAGGGCCCAAAATGGCCCCTAACGTCCCCAAAAAAAGATTTCCCGCCATTATCTCCCGAAATATGCAATTTGGACAATTTGTTTAGGTAAAAAGTGAAGGTCGTTAAATTATCTACAAAAATGGTCCTTATCATTTTTTTTCGAGAATTCAATAGTTTTCGAGATAATCGCATCCAAACGTCCCCTCGCTTACGCGGCTGCACTACCTCTAGAAATGCTACCGTCTATAAAATTAACTTGTAAACCGGCGGACAAATTCTTCCAGAACTCGGTCAAAAATTAATATTTTTCGATGATTTAAAGTTCATTGTAATGGGAATATCCGTAGGTATCAATATGTGTACCTTAAACCCCGTTCTCGTCCGTCGAGGACATTGCAAAAAGTGGCCAATGTTATTTTTCCCCAATATTTTGGCCTCTTCCATTAAATCATTGACTATTTATTCATTTTAAATGGTTTATCATCCCTTGTTTTTTCAAATGGGGTCTGGGGAGATCCTGAATGTTCCTAGAAATTTTTTTTCAGTATCTTTGTGGCGTTTCAATAAAAAGTTTATTTATTTATTTGCATTTCTCAGTCGTTGCAGGTACGGTGCATTTTCATCATTAATGTGCATTTGCTGGTGAATCTTTCTCGTCAAAACAAGCGGACGCTGTTGTTTGCCTGGGCGTAGACTGCTGCTAGACGTTCTGCATGTGCGTCATAATAACAACGCCTTCTTGCAGAAGGTCCCCCGGTAGCCTTGGGATGCTGGCAAAGGGTCTTGTAAGGTTGAGATTAATACACGGCTCTTTTTGATGCATAAACAAATAATATTGCCTTCTTTGTCAGGGTCCCAAAGTTGCTGGTGGATCTTGTGCATCAAAACAAGAAGGCATTATTATTTACTTGCACGTAGACAAAAGCCAAATATTGATCTCAACCCTACAAGCGCCTTTGCCAGTGTCGCAAAGTTGCTGCTAGACGATCTGCTTATGCGTCATAATAATAACTACTTTTGCAGAAGGTCCCTCAGCAGCCTTGGGACGCTGTATTTCCGAGGCCCTCGAGCAGAAATTTAGTAAGAAACCACTAAAAATATTCGGTGTAAAAATTTTGGTTTTTTCAAAGGCCATTTTCGCAAAAAATATTCGTGTTGCGAAAAAAATTATGGAGACCATTTTTGTAGATAATTTAACGACCCTCATTTTTTATCTAAACGAAAATTGTCTAACTTGCGTATTTCGGGAGATATTGGCGGAAAACCGTTTTTTGGGACTTTAGGGGCCATTTTGGGCCCTTAGCTAAGGGGCAATCTTGGAGAACTTTTGCTCCCTTTGAAGTACCTGTCAAGACCTACAAATCAAGCCAAAAAAAATTATTGGACAAAGTTATTCATAGGTTTGCCTATTTTCAGGTCTTCAGTTACTGGACTAATAGCCGTATCATAAGATTATTTTCAATAAGT
>CAJUYH010009878.1:0-13098 GCA_910591685.1 Galerucella tenella
TACGAGATGTCAACAGCACAACCCTCATTCACCCAATAACCCCGTCTCAAGAAGGTTGGATCGGTTCTTTAATAGCATTGGCAGCAGCAATAGGTCCTCTAGGAGGCGGAGTACTAGCAGACGTTATAGGACGAAAAAAAACTCTACTTATAGCAATTCTACCGTTCGCCTTAGCTTTCACTCTCAACGTATTCGCTAGATCCGCCATTTTCTTTTATTGTACGAGATTAGTTTGCGGACTTGGAGTCGGGGTTATATTCACGGTAATTCCCATGTACGTAGGAGAAATAGCTGACGATGATGTCAGAGGATCTCTTGGTTCTTGTATGCAGCTATTCGTAGTCATTGGTATGCTTTTTTCGTACTCACTAGGACCTTTTGTGTCTATAACAACGTTCAACATCGTTTTGATTGCTCCTCCCGTCGTTTTTTTCATAATTTTTCTACTTTTCATACCCGACAGTCCATATTATTTGATACAAATGAATAAAACGAGAGAAGCTTTGGAAGCCATGATACTATTACGAGGAAGAGAAGTGTCTTTCGTTAAAAAAGAAATGGAAGTGATGAAAGTGCAAGTGGAAATAGAACAACGGAACAAAGGAAGCATCTTCGATATATTTAAATCTAAAGGACTTAGAGTGGCGTTTTTTCTTTCGATTGGCTTAGTGACATTTCAACAATTGTCGGGCGTTAATATTATTATTTTTTACGCACAACCTATTTTTACAGATTCTGGAGTGGCTGTAGCTCCGGAATTGTGCACTATTATTATCGGAGCTGTACAAGTAGTAGCTAGTGGCGTTACTCCATTCTTAGTGGATAAATGGGGTAAAAGATTCCTTCTGCTTTTTTCCAGCTTAGGTATGGCTTTATCAGAAGGAACTTTAGCGCTATTTTTTTATTTTAAAGAGTATAAAGATCAAGATTTAACTAGTTTAGGATGGATTCCTCTTGTTAGCGTAGTTATTTATATAATAATGTTTGGACTTGGATTAGGTCCACTTCCTTGGGCGGTTTTGGGTGAAATATTTCCTGGTAATGTCAAATCAACAGCTTCATCGGCATCTGCTTCAGTTAGTTGGATCTTAGGGTTCTTTATGACTAATTATTTCGATTCTTTAGCTAATGTTATTGGTAAATCTGGAAGTTTTGGATTATTTACAACGTTTTGTATATTTTCAGTTGTATTTATATATAAATGTCTGCCGGAAACTACGGGGAAAAATGTTCATGAAATTCAGTATATGCTGAGCGGTGGAAATAGAAAAGCATCCTACACGTATTAACAATAATTATCATTTTTTAAATAAAATGGAAGTATATCTTGCCAAGGCTTCTAAAGCTAATGACACTTTTTGTCTCGTTATAGAAGAGAAGAAGATTTACGCTTTCAACTACGTCTGAAATTAGCTAAAATCTCAAGGTGGACAAAAAAAATTGATATTGATTTTGGAATTACTAGAACACACTGTACAGGGTGTCCCACGACGAGTTAAAACTATCTGTATATGGCAAAATACTTATAGTAAAATCATGAAAATTTCTAAGTTTCGGTTTTCGAATGCGATCTTTTTAACTAAAATATTTTCAAAGAGGGCAGACTTCCGGTTTTACCGGAAGTTGACTGTAACTTTGTTATTTTAAATGGAACACCCTGTATATTAATACAGTTTTAAATCTACGTAAAATTTAAGTATGCTTTTGTCTGAAAACTTTTTTCGAAAAATGCATATTTTTTGAGTTATTAATTTTTTTGGAAAAAATTTGACGGTTGCAGACCCTTACAAATTATTTTTTTAAGAAAATACCCTTAAAGATATGAAAATGGTTTCTGTTCGGTTGCTTTTAGCAAGGTCAGACCTATTCGAATATATGTTGGAAAATTTTTCATTTTATACAGGGTGTGTATAGAAAGTGTTCAAAGTTTAACTTCATAAATATCAAATTTCTTTATTTTTTTAAATATAACCACCCGGTTTTTTCTATTTCAATGCATTCAGGGGTAAAAAATAAGGCAAATTCATGTATACTTTCCTATACCTAAGTGAGGCGTTATCCAGATATTAAATGTTTTCTGTAAATTTTTAGAGATGCAGGATATCTTACTGCAAATAAAGCACATATGTTCTTGTAACAACTTTACCATGTATTGAAAGCAAATTTACATAAACTTTTTTATTTCTTAGTGCTTGTATCAACGGGTCAAAATAAAATTTAGACCACACCTGTATCTCTCAAAATTTACAGAAAACATTCAATATCTGGATAACGGTAAGGTTTAGGTATAGGAAAGTATACATTAATTTGCCTTATTTTTTACCCCTTAATGCACTAAAATGAAAAAACCGGGTGGTTCTATTTAAGAAAATAAAGAAATTTGATATTTATGAAGTTAAACTTTGAACACTTTTTATACACACCCTGTGTAAAATGAAAAATTTTGTAACATAGATTCAAATAGGTCTGTCCTTGCTAAAAGCAACCGAACAGAAACCATTTTCTTATCTTTAAGGGTATCCTCTTAAAAAAATAATTTGTAAGGGACAGCAACCGTCAAATTTTTTACAAAAAAATTAATAACTCAAAAAGTATGCATTTTTCGAAAAAAGTTTTCAGACAAAACTATACTACAATTTTACGTAGATTTAAAAAATGTACTAATATACAGGGTGTTCTATTCAAAATAACAAAGTTGCAGTCGACTTCCGGTAGAACAGGAAGTCTGTCATCTTTGAAAATATTTTAGTTAAAAAGATCGTATCCGAAAACCCAAACTCGTCGTGGAGCACCTTGTATATTATCAATTATTTATGCTACTTATCCATTTTTTATCGATAAGGCAACCAGTTTAGTCCACTTATCTGCCTCTCTCTTTCTCTTTGGCGTTATTTCTTTAAAAAGCGAGAACATTGTTGATCTTTAACGCATCACCCTGTACAGTGAATTATTAATACCATTCAATGTTAAATTGATATGTATATACCTAAGTTAAGACTGATATTTATAATAATCATTGTGAGATAATAAAGTTGATTTCATTGGTTATATCTTCGTAGACAAATTATTTAGCGCCTTAGACTGATAAGGTCAAAAGACTAAAAAAAGTTATTAAAAGAAGAAGGTCAGCCGATAACTTATCAACGATGTATTTTTGAATTAATAAATATAAAGAAATAATACCAAGCTGGTAAATGAGATAAGTATTAAAGAGAACGCAATTAGAAGAGGAAAATATGAGTTCTGTTTTTGGTTTTATAGCGCTATTTTTGTGAGGTGCTATTTTGTCTGCCGCTGTTTTGAGCTAGCGCTATTTTGACTGACGCAATTCTGCTACAGAGCCGTATTTTTAATATCTATGCAACTAGCAGTACAATCAAGAGAAATGCTGGTTGCCTAGCTCGTATGAGGGGATATTTAAATAATTTACAACGATAATTTAACATTATAATCTGTCAGTTTGCGAAATTGGATGATTTAATATCTTAATAAAATTTTGGCATAGTTGCAATTACAATTTAACATGAATTATTGTTAGCGAACAAACAAAGTCTTTTTATGTTATTTTAATTTTTATCGAGCGTGAAAATTTTCAAATCATGTGATTTTGTTGAAAAATATCACGTAATTACTGAATATATTTATCTTGAACGACGCCAAGTACATTTATTTTGTTTTTGTTCACACTTACTGATAACCTGTCGAGAAGATAATTTTCATATCAATGTAAAATATATTGGTTAGAACCTCATATATGTTTTTACCGTAAATAATCGCGCGTGCAATATTGACCAATACAAAAGGTTTTTTAATTCATTAAATCAATTAAGATACATATCACTACACCAGCGTACCTAAAGTTTATTTTTATGGATGAGAGAGTATTTAAATGATTCGTAATCCATAGGCGTATAACTTCTTTTAGTAGACAGTCGCAACCAATATTTACAATGAGTGAACACAAAGAATACAGTTTATTTCTCAAAGAACTAAAACATATCCTTTGAATTTAGCCAGTCTGTAAATATTTTTTCAAACACTTTTAGGGCCGGTTGTACAATTGTAGCTTAGTGAAGGCTCAAGTGTGAACTCAGGTTCAGCGTCAGATTGCTGTTGTACAAAGTTGGCTTACGGTTGAGCTTCATTTAAACCTTAAGCTTAGTAGGGCAAGAGGGCAGGTTTAATGCAAGCTTAAGCACAGAACATAAATTGTTATCATGTTCCGTGGCTTAAATGTGAATGAATTGTATGCAAACATAATCTGTACCTACTTAATTTAATATTAAATTAAAAGTTTGTCAAAGTTAATTATGGGTATTTTAACCGATGATGAGGATTTTTTGGAACTTATTGGAATCGTACAACATCCGAGAAGACTTCGGATGTATAGAGAGCGTATGAATCACTTTGAATGTTGGAGGGATCATGAGTTTATTCAAATACGCATGCGTCAGTTCGAAAGAAGTTCTATCAACACTTGCAAATATAGGTTTAGTAGAGCTGCTACTGAACCATGTTTGTACAACAGGCTTATTTTCTATATTTTAAGCCCAGCTCAGTTGAGCTCAATTTTAAGCTTCAAATGTACAACCGGGCCTTATAGTTGTGGGCAATTTTTCCAAAAATATCGATTGTAACTTGTATTATCCATTACTATTATATAGTTCTAAGGAAGAAGATCTATCATCTATCATTTGGTGTGTGTAACACACAGGACTTTTGGCCTGTCCAAACCCTTTTCTATTGTTCTATACATCTTATGGTTACAAAAGACCGAAAACTTGTATTAGCACAGGTACATTTATGAAGATTTTAGGAAATATTTAGATTATTCTGTAATAATATTAAAAATGCACTAGAAATTTTGTTATAGTTCATTTACGATACGTTTGCAATAACAAAACATGACAGATGCTTTACATCGTTGCCACGTTGTAATTTTTTCCAGAAGTTGGAATAAAATTATGTTGATAAGTTGTTCATTGTACAAGATTACATTCAACTCAAAAATAAGAGCAGAAATTATGAAATTTTGATGAGTAAAGGCGGATTCATGCAACGTTCATTATCATTACATTTTCATTATATTATAACTACATATACATTAGAAAAAGTTAATTACAATAGTTTCCTATATGATGTTCATGCAACCACATTATTGAATTTCAATTACACTATTGCATTAAGCAGTTGGTCTACTTTCAACTATAAATTATAATTACATTATATTTTTAGTGAAAACCATAGAGAAATATAATATAATGTCTATGTCTATGGTAAAAACCATGAAATCGCATGCGCCAAAAATGTTACAGCTGTCATTCCGAGGTCTCCTTCTTTTTCGAGCAGTTACTAATACTTTCAAAAGTAGTGAAACTACATAACTTCCAAATAATTGCAAATAACTGACCTTCTAGCACAACCACAAACGATTCAAATAATATGACGTTTATCAATTGCCAGTCTTGTCAGTTCATAATTAATTCGTTGCATGAAGTGGTTTGATTAGGCAGTGATAATGTAATTTAAGTGAAGTTATAATGTGATGAAAATGTAATTATAATGCACGTTGCATGAATCGGCCTTTAATACATAAAAATTTCAAGATGTCCAAGTTTGAAACCATAAGTTTAACTGAAAAAAGGTAGAACGTGTCGCGGGACACACGGTAGGAACTTTAGTTCCTTTTAAGCAAAAATTATGTAATCCATCTGACGTTATAGATAAACAATTTGCATATTCCTCAGTGGTCGAGTAGTAAGCAAACCAGACTCTCACGCGGTAGACCCGGGTTCGATTCCCCGTGAAGAAGTTTTTTTTATTGTTAATTTTATTTTTAAATAATTATTCTGCTTGATATTAATAACGTCAACAGGTAGACGTTTGAAATATTTTGCAGAATATTCATTATTATAGATAAGCAACATCTACTTTTAACAGCATCGTATATTTAAAAAGGGAAACCGTAGCATTATACAAATTGAACATTCAAGAACTGTACGTTTACCACAAAAAATTAGTGGAAACATAAAATTGAATAGTTAAATTTTCAATTTGAAGTTATATCACAGTTTATCGAAATTTTTATTTTCTAGATTTTTTCTTAAGTGGGTCGTAGAAAAAATATGCTGTTCGACTTGTGTGGATTGTCCATATCGCACTTGAACGATTGAGCACTCCGCCTACGGCGTCGTGCTTAAACTTCGTCCTCGTGCGATATGGCCATCATATCCACACTAGTTGCACAAACTACTATTTCTATCAATATATGCCCTTTTACATTTAAAAACAACCTGCCAAATGTCAAATCAATTTATCCATCCATTTCAAAGTTATCGAATTGAAACATTCAAGTTTTAAACATTCGAAAAGTAAATGTGCTAGATCCCTTAATCCTTATATCATTTTGTCCAATTTTACGAGAGGAATCTACATGCAAACGTTGTAATTACCCTTAACGTTCGAGATGCTTATACCATTTTTTGCGCGATCGTATTGAAATAAATTCCGAATGAAATAATTTAAATTTCTTCGAAATGAACGAAATGTAAAGTGACATTCATACTTCTCGATCAGTTTAAAATATATTTTGCATTTTGGTGAAATTGTTTTTATGCTATTTATTACTATTCGACGTCTGAACGGTAAGTAAATCACTTACCGACATGTTAAACTTAGAAACCAGTAAACACAACCTACCGTCCTGACAACCTATGCAGTAAATAAACAAAAAAGATCAAGCGTGCAAAAAAATTATGGAAATAATAGTAAAAATTTATCCGAACAAATTCAAGTAGATCACTAGCGTTGCGAATACCAGCTTTGCATAGAATTTTAATATAGCATCGGTGGTTCAGTGGTAGAATGCTCGCCTTCCACGCGGTCGGCCCGGGTTCGATTCCCGGCCGAAGCATATGAATCGCTGCTTCGTAAACGAGAGAGAGACTCAGGAGAGAGCACACGCACACAAGCGAGGCACATAACGAAGCAACGTAACATAACGTAACGCTCAGATCTTTTGCGTCGCGACCCCCGGTCGCTCAAACATAACCTGACGTAAAGAACTAAAGTTCCAAAGATGTTATCTTCATGCACATGTTGAATTGCATCGTTATTGCAGTATTAAGTGACAATGTATTTATTAAAAACTTACATCTCTCACGGAAGTAATAGGAATTAGCGGTTAACCGTTATCTCGTTATCTTTCAAAATATGATATTAGGGATGCTACCATCTCCTTGCAACCACTTGATAAAGACTCATGCGCCATTGCGACGCAGTGTTCGATACAGATTATAATTTACACAGTAAATAACAAAGTATAAAATGCGAATGAAAACGACAAACCATCACAAGAAATTCTGATAAAATTGTCTGATTTTGACAACATATAAGTCTGGCAACCCCGGGCACGGCAGCCAACTTTTGGACCGTAACTTCCCCCTTTATATGATTAATTATTCCATTTACACTTTGGATATTTAGATTTTGTTCAGTGGCTACAATTGTTACTACAAATGTCAAAATTTCAAACTCATCGTAAATGAACCATATTTATAATTCTCTGGTACATAAAAATAGACTATAGCTGGGTGGGAACAGACAACTGTCCCCTCGCTAGTAAAACCATATTGTATAAGATAAAAGTAGCAATTATAGACTTAAAACCATTTTTATTTTAAAAATAAGGGTTCGGCACGTACATAGTGCATGTTAGGGTGTCTGTACTATTTCCTCCAGGTAAAAATGATTCTTTCGACCAGTAGAACCGGTTACCTGGTAGGTCACCGCTATTGATATTCTTATAAACTTGTCCATCATCAAGGTAGTAGGGTGTCTGGTAGGAAACTATTTAAATTTTCTTTATTTGTTCAATGAAATGTAAGTATTAAATAACATGAATAAATGAATTTTATTAAATATATTTTATGGAGTTGGTTGTTTTACAATAAATAATTGAATTTATGCATTATACACTGTGTCCACTTAAGTTCGCACCAAATAGGAAACTTATTCTTCATAAAAAGTTCTGCATGTTCTAAAATCTAAAATACATTTATCAGATATCAATTTTTTTTAGTATTTATTATACGAGGTTTCTCAAAAAATATAAACTTTACTCAAGAATAAAGTACCTTTAAATTTGACATTATCGAAAAATATTATGAATAAAAGTTGATCAGAATTGAAAACTACGTTCAAATATCCGATTTTATCTATTTATATGTAAAGAATTATTTTTTGAAATGTATTTCTAGATACAATAACACTGCAAATTTTTCTGTAGTTACGTGTAATAATATAGCTGAGTATCTTCTGTACGTTCCTTGTGGCATTACTTATCAATTTTTCTCTTATTTTTTGGTCCCTATCTGACACAACGAAAAAATATGACAACTGGACAATCAATAATCTTTTGAAGTTTAAGACTACAAAACTTTGTTGTCAAATTTTATTAAGGTCCATTCATAGTGGATCACATCTCTGGTGAAATGTAAAATAATAGGATATTATGCAACGATCATGTATTAATAACCATTACATGAGAGTTGCATACGCTATTTTTTCTACACCCGATAAATAATCAAAAACCATAAATTTTATATTTTTATTGAACACTATAGGTAACAGTAATTATTAGTATTTCTATAAAAAAAATCTACAAAATTGTAATTAATACCTCGCGTATTGGTATTGCCATAGATACAAGAAAACTATGAACATTTTATTTGTATTTATATTCAACATATAATAATTGTAATTAATCCGATCTCTTAAAAATATTAAGATTATTTAATAAAGTTTTTCGTACACTTTCTTAGATTTTTGGGGCGATATATTTTGAGCTGCATTATCTGCTTTCTTCGATATGTGTGGAGGAGTCGATGGTAATTCTTCTATATCGCTGATATCAGACATTTTGATAAATTATCGGAGTTTAGTTAGGTATCTACGAAAATTTAATACGTACTGATTTTGACATCTAAAATAATTACATAGGAACCTAGGATAAACGTCAAATGCAGAGCATGCTTGATTGAAAAATTATGGGTTTCTATTGATTAAAAATCTGTATCGTAATGAAAAATCTGTACCGTAATGGGTATCATTATGAAACGGATTAGGGGCATATAAGTGCATTGTTATAACATGGGTGTAGAAAAAATATTTTATTTTATGACCTTCTAACGATATGATGGAATCCAGTGAAGTGCACATTCCAGGAACGGTTTTTATTGGTGTATGATTATTTTTGTTTTCAAAATATGTATAAGTCAGTTTGGTGATTTTGTGTATAGAAGTGTGTATCGATTAACAACTATTCCAATGATAAATCATAAGAAAACCTGGATAAAAACTTATAATGCTATCCTGATAACGCAGGTACCTATCATTGGAATAGTTGTTAATCGATACACACTTCAATCCACAAAAACTGAGTTATACATATTTTGAAAACAAAAATAATCATACACAAAAAAAGTAACAACAAACGCGTTTTATTAACAACATTTCCAAAATAAGCGGAAAATAAAGAAAAAAAAGCGCTATCCCAATAAAAACCGTTCTTGGAACGTGCACTTCAGTGGATCCCATTTCTAGTAGACTATCATATCGTTAGAAGGTCATAAAATGAAATATTTTATTTTACATTTTACCAGAGATGTGATCTTATATGAATGGACCTTAATAAAATTTGACAACAAAGTTTTGTAGTCTTAAACTTCAAAATATTATTGATTGTCCAGTTGTCATATTTTTTCGTTGTGTCGATAGGAACCAAATTTTTTTTTTATTACTAGTTAATCTTGACAACGGTAGCTGGAACCAACGAACATTAACAAGCCTTGTTAATGTTCGTTGCTGGAACGCTACCGAAACGTCGAAATAAAAAATAAAAAAACGTTATTGTGGTTTGATTCCCAAAAAATAAGAGAAAATATTATCTTAAAGTATAAGTGGATATTAAGGTCTTTAAAACACGCGCGATTTGCCGGAGTGCACGAAATAGAGCAAGTGTTTTAAAGACCAGTTATCCACGAATACTTTACGCCATTTTTTTTATTGATGCACTTTGAAATTATAAATTCTACTCTATAGCTACTACAACAACAAGAAATGGAAATCATATTATATGGAAATAAGAACTTAATGTTAAATGGTTGAATTCGTATATATGATGTATACCTTGCGTTGTCATGGAAATGAGAAAAACATAAACTAATTTGTATTTTGATGGAAGTTCAACCCTATTCTGTGAACCCTATTCTGTGTTCTGTGAATGTCAATAGTATTAATTTAAATACCATTTCCTAAGATTTGAAAATCGAAATATTAATATTCCAAACAATACCAACGGCACTTTTCATTTTAATTTATGAGTTTGACATTGTTAAATATTGTTCGAATAAAAGTTTTGACGTTACAAACTACTCCTGTCAGATCAATGATGAAAAAATTGTCATTTAGACATGATTTAGACCATGGATTTAGACTTCGTTTCTCGAGTTGTTGATGTTGCCACGGTAACTTTAAAACACGCGCGTGTTTTAAAATTCGATTTAAACACGCTGAGGCGTACTTTAAATAGGTAAAATGGTTCACCAATAACAAAAAATAATATAGCTGTGACAAACTAATGAATGTATTAATAGATTGTCCGCAGTATTCACAGCAAAGAATTGCATTTAACACTCCTTGTATCACTTGCTAGGAGAAGAGTACAATATGGAAAACTTGGTAGCTTATCTACGTGCTATTCAGTTTCTACACAAAGTTTAATTTATTACCAAAATTGTTTTTTTTATATATCTTTACTGTAGTAGTACTTAATATTTAAATATTTATTGTTCATTTGGTAGCGCTAATAACCTAAAGGGTTGATGCGCTTTATTTTTCTTAAATAAATAAAAAAAAAAACTAATGAATGTTTGATAGCTACAAATGTTTGACAGCTTTTTTCCTAAAAAATAAAATAAAAAAGTTTTCCATATGGTGCGAACTTAAGTGGATACAGTGTATTGTATAAGTATTGATTGTAAAACCTATATAGGTTTTAGAATATCAACAAACAATTATTATAAAAATTGGATAAAACCAAAAGAATGTATAAAAAGGTAGCGCGGTTAAGAAAAAATGAAAGTTAATTAAACTCTATATTTAGGTAGGTTAACGATTAAGTATATTGAGAACTAATAAACCACTTTAAGATAAAATTTTGCACTGTTTATTTATCGTTTTTCGTTAAGTAGGGTCCGTTGAACTATAGGGAAACACGAATTTTTGACTGATTTTGCGAAAAATCGATAGTACTCACCTATTTTGAGAATAATCCGTCAAAAAATTTGCGGGTTATACATATTTTGCTGAGAAAAATCCAAAAAAAGATTTTTTTTCGCCACTTGAGCCATAACTTTTGGGCTAGTTATTTTATACAAACCACAGTTTAAATGAATTGCACTGTACGGAAAAGTGATCAACAACATGTTTTCTCGCTAATTATAACAACATTTCAGTTAGTTTCTTCATAATATTGTTTAAATTACCACTTTTATAAATATATATTTGACAGGCTACAAATTTGTATGAAAACAATTAAATCAAATGACAAATGACATAGAAGCTCTAGCGTAATGTGTAACATGGTTGCCAGCTGTAAACGATTACTTGAGAATCATGATATTTTTAAAATATTAATTATTGCATTCGAATTTCATCTTAGAAAGTATTGGATGAGAGGGATGAATGCATTGTAATGCACATCAATCTATTCAAGAAGAGGAAAAAATATATAATAATTGGATTCACTCTTCCCCTTCTAGAATAACTCAATGTGGATTACAAATAATTGGAGGCATTTGCCTTCTCCTCAAGATATTCAAGAAGGGAATATAATTATTGATTTCACCCTTCCCCTTCTTGAATAACTTAATGTGGATTACAAAGTATTGGATATCTTTTGAGGGCAAGGCAGATGCCTTGCCCTCAAAAGATATTCCAGAAGGGGAAGGGAATAACTTGATGTGGATTACAAAGTATTGGATATTTTTTGAGGGGAAGGCTGAATACAATGATTATATATTTTTTGTTTCCCCTTCTTCAAATACGCAATATAAGAATATCATCATATATAAAATGTGTTTATAATTTCATTTATGTTCTTGGGTTTGTCTTGAATGAATCTTACTAAAAATATAGTCTGATACAATATTTAATTTCGTATCTTAATAGTCATGTAGCATGATTGTCGAGTAGTCGATTACAGCTGGCAACCACGCTACAAAGTATTGTATGTTTTGTAGGTTGCATATCTGTGTATGCGATTATTATTAAAATGATTTATATCCAAACTGGTTGCCTGTCAAATATATATTTATAAAAGTGGTAATTTAAACAATATTATGAAGAATCTAACTGGATTTTTTTCATAGATAGCGAGAACACATGTACAGAGCAATACATTTAAACTGTTTTTTGTATGAAATATCATGCCAAAAAGTAATGGCTCAAGTGGCGGAAAAAAATCTTTTTTTGGATTTTTCTTTGTAAATTGTGTATAACCCGCAAATTTTTTGACGGATTATTCTCAAAATAGGTGAGTACTATCGATTTTTCGCAAAATCAGTCAAAAATTCATGTTTCCCTATAGTTCAACGGACCCCGTTAAGTACGAAAACTAACCAAAAATATAATTAGTTTTTCATTAGCATTGGAAGACGCTGTTTCTCTTGGTAAAAAATTATCACAGAACCTGCTTTTCAACCTTTACAACCTTTAGGTGAGATAATTATATAGTTTTATCAATTCAAATTTAAATATAAGTAAGTTTTGTAACAATAATTTATTCAGTATTGCGTTACCTTTGAATAAATAAAACACTTTTTCTGTGCAAAATTCTACGGTATTTACAATTTCAATTATTCCAAATGTGCGACATATATTTTGCTGTGAATTTATTTTCGTACCAAACATAAGCCTCGAATAAAAGTAAAGTAAAAGTCGAATTAGGTGCTACCTTTGAATTTGCGGTACCTTTAAATTTTTTTTAGTCGTTTATAAATAGTTTCTAAGTCAATTTATTCTAGATATTTATGTAAA
>CAJUYH010009879.1:0-13092 GCA_910591685.1 Galerucella tenella
AGCATTATTGCGCATGCTCATACTCTCCATAAATTACATCACTTTTCATACATAATGCCGTTTGTTCCATTCAAATCGGACCAATAGTAACGAAGTTAGGTGTTAGTGCCTTTTTGACAGCATTATTGCGCTACTTTCAACCATCCCCGGTATATCTATACTCTCGATTACGTAGATTACCTCCGCACCGCCCCCGCGTTCACATTGCAGCACCAATACCATTCTTCGCTAATAATATGCATGAGAGCTTATGGCAGCATGTGTTGAATGCCTTGCTATAGACGCGAAGGTTGTGGGATCGAATCTCACTGAAGTTTTTTTCAGATTTTTAAATATACAACAGGACTAAAAATGGCTGCCGCTTTTACAACAGGACTAAAAATGGCGACCTGCATTGAAATACTAAAAATGACTACATTCAAATTTGCCGCGCCACTCTCAGCGCCACCAAGCGGAGATTTTTGAAGTAGTGGCTCAGAAACTGTATAGCTCTATCTACTAACATTTTCTATCCTTGTAAAAAATTCAGTACAAACCACCTATACGGCTTAAAGGTTTCAAGTTTTAAAACCATGCAGAACTTTTTATCAAGAATAACTTTTTTCCATGAAAGCAAAAATGAAAATGTTTTCCTTTTAGTGTAGACACACTGCCTTCTGGTAATTACAATTTTTTTTCAAAAATGATACGACCGACACCGTTAAAACCAATTAGTATTCATGTAAATTTCTCAAATAACGGAAAATCCCTTGGAATTCCCTTGATTACCACTAAATAAACATGTTTTTATTATGTTTAGGTACTGTATGTGGAAAAGCTTATATTTTTATACTATAAATATATCAAACACTACTTGATAATTAGATGCGTGGATCTAAGTTGTTATCGTTATATATAATCTAGGAAATTGTTTAAAAATTGCTGTTTATTATACTTAGTTATAAACGCGTATACCTACGTATAGGTAACAACCAGTGAGACTGAAAAGTGTTTTGAGAAACGGAATGTGGACGAATCTCTATAGAAAATTTCAAAAACAAACATCATCCGATTTCCAAAATGAAAGGTTAGTAAGAACCAAAGTTGAAATAGGTATTTATGTGAAATTTATAATAAGTATGAGTTACTCCAGAAGTTCTATTTTTGTACGATAGGAATTGTCAACACAGCTAGGTAAAATTTAACGTTTATATCTTATAGTTTCAATTGAAATATCTCTTGTTTTTCATGTATTCAAAATTGAAAGGTGCATAGGTGAACAATTCCAAAACCAAAAAAAAAATTCCTTGTCAGGTTAATTAGTATATCATGGTAATTTGTAACATGTCAAAAACTGCTTCATTGTAAACAGGGTTGGTAAAAAAGTAATAAAAAGTTCAGTATCTCATTTTTTTTTGTATTCAAATATACGGCTAAAAGTGATTTGATGCTCATTTTCCTATACCCAAACTAAACTTTGATTGTTTCTGCCTCATTGCTGCTTATTATAAGTGAACAGTCGTATTTATTAGATTATTTTAGTAGGCAGTTATCATTATTCATATCAACAGTTATCATTATTAGTGAAAATTGGTTTTATTACATACAAAGTTACATTTGGAATTAAACAATAAAGATTACCTACGTAATTTTACTTTAAATACATGGCGAATATGACTAGAACTTGTGTTTTAATTACTGCAAGTTATACAGATGTACCATGAGCCGCTTATGATATCGTGGTCTTAAAAATGTAACACAATTTGGTTGTTTTCAACCTAAAGGAGCCAGCGCTTTTCTTATGGCAAAGTGACGTTTTGTCAAATCTTATAAATTTTGGATATGATGTTGTACTCGTCTTCTTTACCAAAAGTCTCCCTGGGACCAATTCAATTCTATGACTTGTTTCCGATATACAGGCTGCTAAAGTTGAAAGATCCTTGTTTTTCGTGACCACGTAATTTTATTATTAACTAATAAATATGCATTTTTAGTTGATAGTACCATTGATATGTTCTAGTATATCGTAAACTTACGCATAAATAGTTTAAAATGTCAACATATACAGGGTGGGACTCAACTATATAAGGAGGAATTATTGCAATTCTAGGAAATTCTGATATTGAATGAAAACAAGGTCAGAAATAAAAAGTTACTTTATATTCAATGTTTTGGCATCAAATATATTAGTTCTAGAGGTTTTCCGTACATCTTAATAATCTTAATGCAACCTGAAAAACCTAGTTATTTTCTATATACAGAGTTAGTATAAAGTATGGAACCCCCTAAGTATCTCCTCAACAGTTTAATATTTTTAAATTAAATTGCTCATCGCCTTCTAAGAAGATCCAAGGAATTCAAAAATGTTATCAAATTTGATATACCATTTCCAGTTAAACCGCAAATGCATATCAACTTTGTTATTTCAAATAGAACACCCTGAATATTTTTGAATTCCTTGCGAAATTCTGCATACAGTAAAACCTTCTATTCATTTTTTTGGAACTTTAGTTCTTTACGTCAGGTTATGTTTGAGCGACCAGGGGTCGGGACGCAAAAGATCTGACCGTTACGTTACGTTATGTTGCGTTGCTTCGTTATGTGCCTTGCTTGCGTGCGTGTGCTCTCTCCTGAGTCTCTCTCTCGTTTACGAAGCAGCGATTCATATGGTTCGGCCGGGAATCGAACCCGGGCCTTCCCCGCGTGGAAGGTGAGCATTCTACCACTGAACCACCGATGCTATATTAAATTCTATGCAAAGCTGGTATTTGCAGTGCTGGTGATCTACTTGAATTTGTTCGGATAAATTTTTACTATTATTTCCATAATTTTTTTTGCGCGATTGATCTTTTTTGTTTATTTACAGCATCGGTTGTCAGGACGGTAGGTTGTGTTTACTGGTTTCTAAGTTTAACACATCGGTAAGTGATTTACTTACCGTTCAGACGTCGAAAAGTAATAAATAGCAATTTCACCAAAATGCAAAATATATTTTAAACTGATCGGGAAGTATAAATCTCACTTTTGACATTTCGTTCAATTCGAAGAAATTTAAATTAATTTATTCAGAATTTATTTCAATACGATCGCGCAAAAAATGGCATAAGCATGTAGATTCCTCTCGTAAAATTGGACAAAATGATATGAGGATTAACGGGTCTAGCACATTTACTTTTAGTAATACAGGTTGTTGAAATTTTGAAAACTTCAATGTTTTAAAACGATAACTTTGAAATGGATGGATAAATTGATTTGACATTTGGCAAGTTGTTTTTAAATGTTAAAGGGCATATTTTGATAGAAATAGTAGTTTGTGCCACTAGTGTGGATAGGATGGCCATATCGCACGAGGACGAAGTTTGAGCACGACGCCGTAGGCGGAGTGATCAATCGTTCAAGTGCGATATGGACAATCCACACGAGTCGAACAGCATATTTTATCTACGACCCACTTAAGAAAAAATCTAGGAAATAAAAATTTCTATAAACTGTAATATAACTTCCAATTGAAAATTTAACAATTCAATTTTATGTTTTCACTAATTTTTGTGTGGTAAACGTACAGTTGTTGAATGTCCAATTTGGATAATGCTACTGTTTCCCTTTTTAAATATACGATGCTGTTATAAGTAGATGTTGCCAGTCGGACTCCCTCATGAAGGGTACCATACCATTATCTATAATAATTAATATTCTGCTAAATATTTCAAACGTCTACCTGTTGTCGTTATTAATTACAAGCAGAATAATTATTTAAAAATAAAATTAACAATAAAAAAAACTTCTTCACGGGGAATCGAACCCGGATCTACCGCGTGAGAGTCTGGTTTCCTTACTACTAGACCACCGAGGAATATGCAAATTGTTTATCTATATTCTATAACGTCAGATGTATTACATAATTTTTGCTTAAAAGGAACTAACATTTCCTATTACCATACGTTTTTTAGTATTAGCTTTAATCATCTTGGGGATTCGTCTTGTCGGTTAGACGAGACTTTTTGAGTTCTATTTAGTTCCTGGTGGAGTAGTTAAAATTTTATTCGGAATCCGCCAAGACAGCAATATCATCTTAAAGATCAATTCACTGAACTCTATTTATCCAATCTCTCACGTCAATTTTAACAATCCATACCTAGTGTAAATAGATAGAGGCTCTTACGTTAAGAAATTGAATTAAAACTACTTTGTATTTATTAAAAGCTTAATTTTTATTTCATCTAGCATAATAGATAATGTCTACCGGAAATTCAGTTTTTCAGTAAAAAGCAAAATGGAAACAGTAATTTTATTTGAAAATATTATAATGCGCATTTTTGCATAGAAAACGTTTTCTACAAATTTCAAATACTTACTTAAAATTATTCAAGTATTATACATAATGACATCATGCATAACTAGTGGCAATTTAACTATAGGTTTTTAAAGCGAATAAACTTTCTCAGTTTATCATGTAATTTCTACGTGCTAAAATAATAACTTTTTTTATTCACGGCCGAAAGTACTTGCTACTTCTGCCTATCTAGTCTCCATGTTTCTGCCTCTCAACAGAAGAATAAAGAAAAATATATACCACACGGGCATAGAAAGTTTGAGAGCAGGAATCTCAAACTTTCTGCCCTTCTAATGTAATATACTATTTCTGACCCATTTGAAAGACGTATTATTTCGTACTATTATAAAATGAAATTTCTTTTTTAAATCACGTATACTACATTTTTATTTAACTAGGCAGCTATGACAATAACAAATCTACAAATAAATTCATGACCTTTATCAGTTATGTGTTCACGGTGCTACGAATTTATAGTTGCTTAACCAACTAGTGTATTAATAATAGTATATTAAGTACCAAGTGGCTAAGGATTTTAATTATATTCACAATATAACAGACAATGACTGACTGAACTTCCATTTCAGAAAAAAAATCATTTTTTAGTTTGTTTATAGCAAAGTTATAACATTTGGAAATAATCAATATCAAATTAAAAATAATACTCTATTCATGCGTCAATATACGTGGATATTTTTATGCTTGTGTTGGTGGTGTTTACGTTTGCGTTAGCGACATAAAAATTTTTGTTAATAATCATATTATAAGTGAATAAAAGTAGTTTTGAAAAAGGTAATTTTGATGTAAACATCTATTGGCGCGCTCCGAAGGAAAAATTCTAACAAGCCTTCGACATATTGAAAGGGAAAAGTAAAATATCCCTAAGGAATCGGGACATCCGACATCGACTTAAAAAAATTTCGAAGTTTGTATCTACCGTATTTTTTGATCGAAAGGTTTGAGCAACTAACATTAGTACTGTTTGGTACTGTTATTGGCGGATTTTTCAACATTTTTAAAATACTTTAAAATCACAAGTTTACGTCTCATATTTTAGTTATCATAAGTTTATTGCCTCCGCTCTGCTTCCAAAATGAACAAAGATAAAAATGTATTTAACACATTCGTCTCCGGTAAAATTTTCGAATAATATCTGCATGCCAGTAGGATTTTTGTAAAATATTGTGATATATTTTATTGTTGAATGTTAAGCTGTGTCTAGATTAACAGATTATGAATTTTTTATCGTGTAAAGTGAGAATAAAAAATGACCGCGCCTGGCGCGGTGCTGGCATATGGTTCGGAATTTTGTTCCATGTGCCTCCACCGCACTGGGCGCATTTCGATTTTCGATGATAATTTTTACATTTATTTTGTTTTTGTACAAAACAACGTGATAATTATTTTTAAAAAAGAACAAAAACTCGAAATGCATGGAACATGAATGAAACAAATTAATTAAATACAAGATTTTGAAACTGTATCCAAAAATTACGTAACACTAAATAACAAATTTTAATCATGGAAGAGTCTAAAACAATTTTCCAAACAAAAACCAGGTTCATTTGGACACCGAGAACAGTAAAAAATTGAATCCTTCCGTATTTTGCTGGTATCCCAACAATATTTACATCGTCTTCTTTTTATTTTGTTGTCGAGACCTTTTGGGCAATACAGTCGTAAATGTCCAACTTATGTAGTTCTCATACGCGGTGATTTTGGTAATGGTCCTAAAAGGCTTTGAATAACAGAAAGTCGAGAATGGTATAATGATATTTTTCTCTCGTTTCCATTATTATAGAGGAAGTGTGCATTATTTAATATTATTTGGAAAATATGTATTCCCAATTTTCTATACCACCGTATACACTTATATTCACAACTGTAGTAATTAAGCATTTGATCACTTAAGTCAATACCAACTTTATATTTATTGTATTTAGCAATTAATTCAGGTTTGTCGGATTCAATTCGTCTTCTAGATCTTGTTGCAGTCATCTGATCACCAAATTCTGAAGATATCATGCATATTTCTCGTTTATCTTTCCATTTGGTAATACATAATATGCCTTCAGGACTAATACATACTTGATTTTTTCTAATTTTTTTTGCCATCAAATTTTGAGGATTACCTTTTTTGTCTTGTCGCAATGTGCCTGTGACGTATGTATTAGCTTCAAGTAATCTTTTAGTCAAATATTATAAAAGTTATCCATATACAGAGCATGGCCAATCTTCATATGACTCTCCATTAATTTCAGTACGACTTTTTGTGTGTGATCTCTTCCTTCAATTGTACGATCTTGTGAACCACCGAAGACGATTAACTTTTTAATAATTTCAGTATATTGCACGGTGATCCCAACTAGGTACTCGAAACAGAATTACTTGGCGTTAGTGTGGTTAATACAAAGGTTGTCAGATTTATTCATTGGCTATTCAACGTCGTTGCCGGTCAAAAAAAGGAAGATATGATTATGAACTTGCAATAACAAAACTAAGTTGATATCAATTAGGAATATCTAGTGATGGTGATGAGGATTATACAGCGTGTTAATTATTGTTATGTGCTTTTTTTGGTGGATGATTCTTAGACTCAAACGATAAGGTCACAAAACTTTTACAACCATGTATATCAAAAACCAATCTTCTGAGGACATCTTTATATAAACTTTTCGACTCAGAATTTGCCCAAGAGTCTTATTAACACCCTCTATTGGTATAATAAAATTAATAAACATGCTACTGACTGCCCATTTTCGTTTTGGGAGAATCAGTATAAATTATCGTTATTGGTACCAATAGGGTAAAAGTTACATTAACGCGCGATCGGCATCGCCCTAGACGAAACCAAGTATTCCCTTAAAGGAATTACACCTTATTTTATGTACCATTACATTTTCAGTACTCTACATAACATGATACCATCAATTTAGGCAAATATTGAAAAATAGGTCGGGACCGCGCCAGGCGCGTTGGTGGCACACGGTAAGGTTTACAACAACGCGCGACGCGCGTTGCCGGAGGAGACGAATGTGTTAATAAAAAATTGTATTACACCTAGTTTTAATTAAATAGAATACAATCTTCCACATCTGCCGGGCGCCCTGCGAATGCCTACTTATTTCTAGAGGCTTTATTCCGTTTAGTGGAATTTCAATGCCGATGCATGCTCTGCTATTACGTACTTCATTAGGTTATACTTTTTTTCGTCGACCGTGTATTAACATATGCTATCAACGTTCAAAAATTGGACAAAATCATACATTAATGACCCCTATTAATGCATGATTTACATTAATCAACGATTTCTCTGTAGGCAACCCAACGCACATTTTATACATTATATTTATATTGACAGTTACCTGTGGTGTAGGCTGTATATAATCTCTGGTGTAGGCAACCAAACATACATTTGAGTGACATTATTCATTTTTGACAATGACAAATGAATATTTTCATTTTTTAAATATTGAGAAAAACGTATAGAACTTATGGTCCAAGTTCCCAGAGCGATAAGACAACTTATTTTTCAAATAGATGAAATGTTAGGTTCTCAGTAGGATTTCGTGTGCTTTGAATACCTGTCTGTTTGTGGAGCTATCCTAAGGGCACCTGGGCAGGTATCAGGTGAGAAAGATAACTAAAAATGAGAGTTAGGTACTTTACTTAAATTTAAATGTCTGATTTTTATATATGTTTTGTAGAATGATATTCTAAAGTAGTATCATAAGTGTCAGACACTTTCCATGGGCCAAAACTTTTGTCAGGCGCCTTAAAGCTGTAAAAAAATAAATAAACTTTATCTATTTTGACATGTCTGACTTTCAAATATGTTATCAAGTCAACTATTACTAAGTGATATGTGTTCCAATAGATTCGAACTATACTGAATACTATACGTTTACGGAGTTTGTGGAGCTTTAAAGCGTCTGACAAAAGTTTTGGTCCATGGAAAGTGTATGACACTTATGATACTACTCTAGAATATTATTCTACAAAACATATATAAAAATCAGACATTTAAATTTAAGTAAAGTAACTACTATTTTTAGTTATCTTTCTCACCTGATACCTGCCCAGTTGCCCTTGGGATAGCTTCACAATCACACATGTAGGTATTCAAAGCATGCGAAATGCTACTGAGAACCTAACATTCCATCTATTTGAAAATAAGTTATGTCTTATCGCTCTGGGATCTTACTCTATTATACAGTCGACGGAAAATTAATAATCTCGAACATTAACGCACTCGCTCTCTGCTCGAGCGTTAAATTATCTCGATTGTTAATGGCCCTCATTAATACACTTGTTGGTTAAATAACTATTTATCTATCGGTTATACACGAGACATGTGTATTGTTTCTGTCAGACCACGATTGAAGATGCATAGGCATAATCTACTACATGAAAAATTAACCAGTAAAATAATTTATACCTGGCTGAAAATGAAAAATAAGAAAAAAGTTCAAAGTAAATGCTCAGTTTATATAAAAAAGAACAAAATAATAAGAAAAAAAAACTAGATTATAGAAAAAAAATTGCGAATATCTCAATTTTTTACGAATTTTAATTTTATAAAGTTTAAAAAACCACCTCTTAACTTCTAGCCACCCATAGAATTTAGAGAAAAAGTGATCGGCGGGTGTAATTTGGGAGCTAGCCATCCTTCTTTACCTGTCTGACCAAGAAGGGTAGATTATCCGACATGTTTTTTTGGCGCTAAGAAGTGCAGGTAGGTCGAGTCATAAAATAACTCTTATCTTAATAATTTAACCACCAATATTTGGAAAAACCCAATAGTTTTAGTTTTCTTATTTTCTGATATTTTTATACATAGTTACACTTTGATCAACCGGGTTTGGGCCTGGGTTTTCTTGTTTTTTTTTAGTTTTCTATTTCTTATTTTCTGATATTTTTATACATAGTTACACTTTGATCAACCGGGATTGGGCCTGAGTTTTCTTGTTTTTTTTTAGTTCTCTATTTCTTATTTTCTGATATTTTTATACATAGTTACACTTTGATCAACCGGGCTTGAGCCTGGGTTTTCTTTTTTTTTAGTTTTTTATTTCTTATTTTCAGTCGGTTAGCGCCCAAAATACACATAGGATTAAAATGACCCTTCGGTCTTGGCGCCTAGTTTACATGTTGTAAAAAGTGCATTAATCTTTTAGCGCCCAAATTACATCCGCCCAAAGTGATGACCATTTTGGTGTCAAATTTAGTAGACTATGAGCCCATGGGGAAAAAAGTGTCGCGATTTTAAACAGCAGTGAACCTATTCAGATTGATAGTTTATCATGCCACCATCAGTTCCAGCACTATGGCGTACATTTTCTCTTGTGCAGAAAAGCGCAGTGGAAAACTGAACATTTTATTTTCCCCCTCCTAAAAATGTGATATGAAACTGTACGCCGTTTGTTACATTTGATAGTAGAATCATAGGAGATCGGTCCAGACTCTATGACGTTCAAAAATAATCGTTCGGAAAATCTAGGAAAATTTTTGAAAACTCTTATTTTCTACCCTCTGAAAAGGTGATTTGAAACTGTACGGCATTTGATTCTGTAAATTATCCAACATATAAATAAATATTTAACAGTGGTGCTGTACAAAAAAAGTTGTGTGAAAAGTCGTGGGAGATTTTTTATTTTCCGAGGTTTTCCCACTTAAAAAATATCATCTGAAAATTTACGGCATTTGTTCTACTTTCGTAACATTTCGTAACACATCAATGTATTTTGTGTTTTGAGTTTTCAAAAATTTTCCTAGATTTTCCGAACGATTATTTTTGAACTCCATAGAGTCTGGACCGATCTCCTATGATTCTACTATCAAATGTAACAAACGGCGTACAGTTTCATATCTCGGTTTCAGGGGGTAAAAATGAGTTTTCAAAAATTTTCCTTGAATTTCCTCACGATTATTTTTGAACGGTATGGAGTCTCGACCGATCTCCTATGGTTCTGCTATCAAATGTAACAAAAGGCGAACAGTTTCATATCACGATTTCAGGAGGTAAAAAATGAAATGTTCAGTTTTCCTAGCGCTTTTCTGCACAAGAGAAAATGTACGCCATAGTGCTGGAACTGATGGTGGTATGATAAACTATCGTTCTGAATGGGTTTGCTGATGTTTCAAATCGCGACACTTTTTTCCCCATGGGCTCATAGTCTATAGGTACAGCTCTACAAATTTTTGTTTCAAACCGTTTCTTGTAACTCCAGCGGCTCTCAATAATTTCAAAAAAACGCCTTATTTTTGTTTTTTTTATGTATGTTTCGTTTGTAGGCGCTTCAAAGTAAATTATATGAAAAAATTCAAAACTCAAAATTATGATTGAATGGAATTTTTTCTTGGATATATATTTATATGTTTTGTTTTGTTTTGTTTTTAAACTGGACGTTGCATGTTGCATGAAATAGATAAATCTACATATCCTATATCATTATTGTGATCATAAAGGATGAATAAAGCATTATCTTATTATCAATTATTGAGTAAATTCATTATACTTATAGCAAGTGAAAAGACAGAGGTCAGATTTGATACCAGAAATATCAAAACAAAAAGTTAGTTTTCTTTCTTTCTATGTAATACAAAATAAATAAATGTACTGTGAATCGTATTATTAGTTCATATGAGTTTCATACTACTACTGTTACTAGAGGCGATTTTAAGTCGATTTAGCTCAAATTACCTTAATCCGAAAATGCTTCGTAAGGGAGCTACAGCCCTTTGAAGAAGACGTCCTCCTATGAGTTTTCTTCAAATTATTCAAACATACCGTTACTTAAAATATTCAAACTTGGTATAATCAATTACCAGCTACAAACCAGACCTTCGCTGTAAATAATTGTTGTCAGATCCATCACAAGCGTGTCAGTCGCGGGGACCAACAGGTATTTTTATTAAAAAACTTTTATTTTCCAGTTTTTTATGTATCCGACACCGAATTTGGAAAATTCAAGATAATTTTCATAACAAATGTTCTCTTCTTTCAAATCGATATCATGAACCGTTTTCGAGAAAAATTAACTCAAACTTTTTGAGTTTCTTACATAAAATCATGTGGGAATATAAAATTAATTTCAAATTTCCAAAATAATGTAAGCAACTTAATACTTACAACTTTTTTTTTCATTTATTTACCGCATCAACCGCTAGGGTTATTAGCGCGAGTGTAATATTATACAAAAATATTAAATACAAACATAAATTTTAAATTTTGTTAAATAAGTCAGTGTTCTTTAGGAAGTTTAACACATTGTCTATTTTTAAAACTAGGGAATCTTCAATTTGTTCTGGTAATTGTGCTATCGTTCTGACTTGATGGTACTGTGGACAGCTTGTTAGGATAGAGGAAAGTTGGATGTTACAATTACATCTTGGTGGTTCTTCTTTTGTGATGAGGTGTAGATGCGTCAATGCTGTATGACCAATACGTAGGCGGTTGATAATGATTTGGTTTTTTCTTCCCCGTGGAAGAGGTAGCTTTGATCTCACTCGAGGTTTGATTTCTTTAGGCTTTGCGTCGTTCACGTTCCACAATTGCTGCCACTAATTAAGGAAGTAGTATTATTTGTGGGATTTGTAATTGAATTTTTGGCTATTTGGTCCACTTTCTCATTGCCTTCGATTCCTGCATGCGATGGAACCCAGAGAAATTTTATTTCATTGTTTCTCAGTACCAGATTCTGTAAATCTTCCTTAATTTCTGATAAGAGGGGGTATGATTGGGATATATTTGTTTCAATCCCTGTAGGGCGCTTAATGAGTCCGTAATAATGAGTACATTCGAATCAATATATCTGCAAAGTTTTAGTGCTTCCTTAATAGCGTACAGCTCGGCGGTGAATATGCTACATTCTTTTCTAAGTTTCGAAGCTACGGAGTGTTTGTCATGGTAGACATCTGCAACTACTCCATCCTTATTCTTGGATCCATCGGTAAAAATAAGTTTATAGCCTTAATATTGCGCTACTTACGACTTTTGTTACCAGTATCTGTACAATTTATTGATTTTCCAAAGCCAAATCGATATTTTACAGATATAATTTTATAATCCAACATCATAAAATCACAAAAAGTTTAAATTTATTTTTCTCGAAAACGGTTCATGATCGATTTGAAAGAAGAGAACAGTTTTTATGAAGATTATCTTGAATTTTCCAAATTCGGGATACATAAATTCGGGATACATAAAAAATTGAAAAAAAAATGTACAATAAAAATACCTGCTTGTGATGGATCTGAAAACAATTTATTTGCAGCGAAGGACTGGTTTGTAGCTGTTAATTGATTATACCAAGTTCGAATATTGTAAGTAACGGTATTCTTGAATAATTTGAAGAAAACTTATATGAGGACGTCTTCTTCAAAGGGCTGTAGCTCCCTTGGGAAGCATTTTCGGATTAAGGTAATTTGAGCTAAATAGACTCAAAATCACCTCTAGTAACTGTAATTTCCGTTTAGCAGGAAACTTTCTGAACACCCTGTATAATAGTTATTTACGTAACAAGTCCCGAAACCGATATTTTACGGGATGAGTGGGCAGTTTCCAGGGCAAGTCACGTAAAATCCCTTTTGGATAGCGTTACGTACCATATTTTTTCTGCAGCCGTTAGCAGATAAAATATTATAAATTAAAAGGGATAGATAGGTACTATAAATATTACTTATGTACTTTAATTGTACAATTATAACAGCAACTTCATTGATTTCATGTGAAATAATTTTTTTCTCGTCACTCTCGTTGTCGATTTCCATTTCTGGAT
>CAJUYH010009880.1:0-13091 GCA_910591685.1 Galerucella tenella
AAAAAAAAAAAGTGAGATAAAATGTGCAATTGACAGCTCATCGTTTCTACTCCATCGTAAATCTAATGAAAAATACTTTCACCCTCCAATCCTGTCACTCTCTTTCTCCCATATAAAATAAAATAAAAATACTTTCAATATACCTGCTGAATATTTTTTCCCCGCTGTTGCCACTGATAAAAATGTTCGGCATTCAATGACCAACCCGGAGCAAAACTAAATCCCTCAGATGGTGGCGGCACAATCATTTGACCTCGTGGAATCCATTCAGTATTTCTTGCAGGATCTGGTAATTCAGTGTAAACTCCACGTCTTGTACCGAACCATCCACCAAAAATACATTTTTCATCCAATTCAGCAATTGTATCTCTTCGCGCCTGTTCCAATTCTTTTTCAAGATTGTACAATGATTCAAACTCGAGGAATGACATTGCCGGTTCCATATTCAAATACATTGAATTGGGATCCTGAACTAGACCCATATTGTCTTGAAGGAAATCCTCCTCGAAACTAACACGTTTAGCAGATGATAGATCTTGATGTCGCCTTGGCGAATGCTTTGGTGATGGTGATTGTCGTTGATTATTATTGTGCAATTGTTTTTGCAATTCTTCAAATTGATTGTAACATTTTGGTGATTGTGATTGTGCTGAAAATAATTCTGATGTTGACGTTGACGGCGATGATTGTTGTTTTTTTGGTGAAAATTTTGACGATGTTAATTTACACAATTTGGATTTTGGTTTTGTGCCAGTTTGTCGTGGATAAACGCTTGGTACTTTAATTTTTAATGGACTCGACATTATAAACACACTATCATTGTTATTATTTTTTTAATTCAAATCACATCTCAATTGTTCAATTGTAAACGATAAATAAATAAAACACATAAACTTGCGCTACAGATATTAAATCACTTCAATTCCCGTCACTAAAAACTCATAAAGGAATATTGCAATGACAAATTGGTAATACGCATAATATAGATGCACTCGATGAGTCAACTAATAGTCGAGTAAATTGTCGAAAATGATTATGCTGTTCACGTTAAAAAATGAAGATGAAATTAATAATAATAATAAAATAAAAATAAAAAAAAGCATCGCGTGCCGGGCGATGTATCGATTCTATTATTACTACGCGCACGAGTTCATATCGTTAACGACAATTGACGAATAAAGGAGAGGCGATCGACACAGCGAACAACAACGCAACAACCCTCTTGTAAGGGTCCTCAACAGGACTGACTACTCGTTCAAACGACTGCGACGACGACGACGACTCGGCGCGATTAGCTCGCGCGCGCGCATTCCTACTCGCGTATATGCCACCAACGTTATATCGTGCTTCTGACTGGTACAATCGTATCAACCCACACACTTCACTCCTAAATACATATACATATACATATAAATATATATATAAGCCTAAACGATGCTCCGAGCAATGTGTCTGACAATCCCACACTATGAACCCAACCGCAGTCACGTCCACGTCAATTTCCCCATTTCATTCATTATCATTATACGTGTTTATAATTAATTATTTAATTATAAAATTTGATAGTGAATTGTGATGACATTAAATATCGTAAATTATTGGAATTTATGAAAAAAGTAGATGATTATATAGGATAATTGACGGTAATTGGCGGTATTGTCGTTAATGCTAGAGAGTTGAGTTTATTTAGAATTGAAAAGTCCTTATTCGTTAAATTCCTGTCATCATACAATTTGAATTATTAATTGATGTCGTATTTTTAGGACTTGCTTAATTTTAATATTGGGTGCCTAGTCCACCTACAGTCCTAAAGTTCTTCATCACGGCTCACAATATTGAATAAAAAAAAATAATCAAACAAATAATGATTGCGATTGTAAATAAGCTCTGAAATTCATTATTAATCAGAATATTACTAATTTTGATACAGCTTATATATATATATATAATAGGATTGAAAGGAAACAAAAATATTCAACGTAATGTAGTTGGATTCTATATATAAGTGGGTGTGTGTATATATAAGTTCAACACACCACTCTCGTCTCTATCAACCACCCTTTTTGTGTACACAGGGTGAATATTATAAATATATTTGTGCGTTGGCGCGCACAATGGCGCACGCAAAATGTTCATTGCATTCCTCAACTTCGATATAACAATTCACCTAGTAGTATTATACACAACTCAAATGCAATGACGTTTCAAAAATTAATATTCCACAGGTTTTCATGACAATAAAAAGGGGAATGAACTCATTATACCACTCAATAAAAAAAATTGCCAGCCCTAATATTGAAAGCTATACGTTCACTCATCCAATGTCTCCTTTGGTGTCGCTTCGAGTGCTAGAGTAAAGCTACTATGGTAGCTCCCACACTACCCTGAATGTATATAGGGGTGAATTTGCATATTTATGGTGAATGTCCATCACCCTGGAAGATTTTGGATGCATGCTAAACAAACTGGGATCAGAGACGAGAGGAAGCGACTAAAATTCTCCAATGTCAATTTTTACCGTCACATCACAGACAGAGAGTCACACTCGTGCTTCATTGCTGCCATTTAATGTTGTCTTTTACATTTTTTTTTTTTTTTAGTTTCTCTCCCACCCAACGAGTTAGTTATCTGCTATATTGCAATCGCCACCCTCACAAACTCTACAATCACGCCACTGGACATGATAGTGAAACGAATCCATCATTCTGGAGACACACTTCACCCGTCGCGCACTCGCCCTTCAATCTCGGGTCTATGAAATAAAATACTCGAATATGAAATGGACTACCTCAAGCTATATAAAATTATTTCCATACAATATGGTTAAATATTGATATTTATATGCTGAAAAAAAAAATACAAAAAAAAATAGAAAACAAAACAGCAATATTGTCAGTCGTTTATGGTCTTGCTAATTCATTATTACTGCTAGTATTTCTAATTATATCATTAATTAAGCACCATTTCGATATTTATAATCAATATTTGTCTGTCAGAACTCAAAGATTACGATTCTACATAGTCAAACATAATTTTGAATCAAATAAATACATTATTTTTATGAATACAATATTTCCAGAAAATTAAATACATATATATAAGAGTCTATATATGTGTATAGATTACACGAAAAATGTCAAGTGTAAAATTCCAATGTATGGAAATATTATGAAGACTTAGAGGGTTGCATAATTAATAAAATCATTTTAGTGAATAAAGTTCGTGTCCTTCCGGTTCACGAATGAGTGTGTCTGCCAGTTCGTGTCTCTTGCTTTTACTCTTCCCTCTCATCATTCCCTGTTTCATGTGAATTCAATATAATAATAATAATGGATGTACAATCCTCACGACCCTGATATATATATATAGGTATTATTGCATACATATAAGTATATAGTATTAATGTATACATGTATATGTATGTGTGTGGATCATGTGCGGTGTAGGAGGAACAGTGGATCTCAGTGTTCAGTGTCGGATCGACAATATTATCATGAGGAATATTTGATTTGGAAGAAAGTGCAGACGGAGAACCTGCAAAATATCTCGTGGGTGCTCACGCGCGCGCAAAAAGACCGACCAGGCTTGGCTTATATACGAGAAAAATACGTTATTGCCATGTCACTAGCTTCAGGATTATTGTGAATCATATTTTTTTTCCACATGAAAGTGAACGATCGTGAAAGCCTTCCATATCTTGCGTTCATACACTTTCGTTTTCTTGCATTTTCTTTCATCCACGACACGATTTAAGATGTACAAAAATGAAAAGGGGGAAGAAATAAAAAATAGCAGGATAAAGGAAGAAAACTTTTTCAAATATAGATATATATGTTTCTGGTATCATACGAATTCAAGAGACGAGATGTACTCATTCAGGCGAAATAATTCTCTTTAAAATGAGGGGGAGAAAATACATATGTAGAACATAAATTTGTTATTAATCTCAGTGGTTTTTGACAATGCAGTATTTACAAGAAAGAAAAAAATAATAAAATAGCAAAAAGCATTGGGAAACGATGAAAAAATAGACTAAATATATCATCTAATAAAAACGATTATTTATAAATTTCAAAAATGTCAACTGACACATTCAATATTAATATCGTATATATGTAAATAAATTTATATACGATTATATTTCATAATTATATCTAGGTGCTTTTCATCACGTCAACACATCTGAAGTGATGTGCAAAAAGGGTTGAATATATATATATATATATATATATATATGCTTGAGGCAACACGGGTTGGACAGACGATATTTGCTGCCGACGTATACGCAAGGATTAAATGGCAAGGGACCGCGGCACCATTTGCGGCAAAGGAACGTCCGCAAAAAAAAAAAAAGGTAAACGCAAGAGGTAAAAGAGGTAGAAGGCGACAGAGAGATCCCTGCGGGCAAAAATATATACCAATATATATCAACATAATGCATGTGCGTATAATACTCTGTGAGTGTTGCCTCTCTCTAGCGCGAGCGGATATCCGTCGTTTGATCTAGCGCGAGGCTTCATTCAATTACCGCCTGACCACTGAACTACATATGAACACGAACAAAGCTCTCTTTTCACATGATATGATCCACTGAGCTTTCACATCCCTCTCGGAAGCTTTATTAATAAAGTTTAGTAATCTCGATCCATTTTTTACAATCACTATCCCTCCGAATTTTCATCAACGAAAAATCGTGAAAACTGTTTGAAATTTAACGAGAAAAAAAAAAGTACTATTTCAATTTAAGGGATGAAAGAATCCTGGACTTTTTCTAGAGTCGCCCTCGAGCGACGAATATAGGAAACCTTTAGGGGATGTACATCGGTAGGCATAGAGTGTTCAACACCAGTTGTAGGCGGGGAATATCTAAAAGACATATCGCACGAGAAAGTTGGAGAAAGAGAAAAAAATAGTGGCGCTACAGTCACGCGGGAAAAACAATCTCTAGTTTAGGGGATAAAATTCCATTGCGTATTATATATCGTTATATATGGTATACACGTGGCGAGGACGATTCGTGATGGAAACCTAGGGTGGGATTGAAAGCAGGGTGTGCAAAGTGAAACGCATCGGAATAGCGATGTAATTCCTCCGCATCCAACGTGGATCCAAACACCCAGTGGGGGGGGTATTGTAACGGAAAAAAGAGAACGTGATATATAAAGAGAGAAAAAGCGAATCGTTGGCTGTGCAACCCCCCCACAAATGTGACTCAGAAGATTTATGACATTCGTGTCGTCGCTGGACGTAGCAATCTTGTGGCATCCAAGCCCCCCAAATATTGAACTGGGACCTGCTACAATTCAATATGACATTCCCCTTTGTAAATTCGCTGAACAATACAATAAAAACAGCATATTGTCCAAACTATGTAAACATTTATATGAATTGTTTTAATTTGTGATTGCGCAATCGATCCTCATCTCAAACTCACTATTATTTCGTTTTCAAATTATTTTTATTAAATAATATCAGTATGACCTTTTCCAATAGTCCACAGAAATTTCCATAACTAGAAAGAAATGTATGGAACGCTATATATTTTTCTATTTTCAATTTAAACAACCTTCTCATACCTCAGCCTGTCGCCTTTCGCACGCGCAATTGTGCAACTTCTCCAATTGTTGTTGAATAAGATAGAATGCGGCATATTGTTGACTGTCTGGTGATAATGGCGAGTCTGGTGAATCTGGTGAACCCAAACCCGAACTCTTGCTATCACTATTTCTGATAATGACATTTTGTGATGATGTGGACGCGTCATTTTGCGGTGATAATGGTGACAATGGTGAACCAATTCCTGAACTTTCAGAACTAGAATTAACTAAACGAGTTTTCGAAGATGATATTGGAATTTTGGGTCGTGGTATTCCACTCTTTTTCCATTTTTTTGAAGCTATTGATGTCACTTTCCAATTGTTTGTCAACTTATCTTTCTTTTTCGGCTTCCAAAGTGGATCTTTGGATAACTTCAAACCAAAATCCTTCTTAACTGCTAACTTTGAAACATTCTTCGACACCTGTAACTCTACTTGCTGTGTGTATGGGTTTGGTTTATACTCAGCGCTATTAGTCTTCACAATATTAAGTTCTGAATCTAATTTAAGCGAGTTCCGTCTGCAGTATAACACATAAGTGGATGGAGAATCATTGTCTAAGGCTGAACAATGTGGATTGATATTTCCTGAACAGTCCTGTAGCTCGTAATATTCAACATTCTCGAAGGATGCACTGGATGTCGCCTGGGTAACGCTCATTGATACTGGCCGACGCTTCACAGTTCCTGTTTCAGCACTTGGTGAATCCCAATCCACGTGGTATGTCCGCCTCTTCGAATCCGCCATTCTACTCCTCCTCATTGCACCAATAACAATAACCCATCTAAAATCTACTTAACATCACTATCGAATCGAAAATTCACCTCCAATTTCCTCATATTAAATATTTAATTTTTTCCAATTACAAAACACTCTTTTAAACATTCTAAATATTGCACTAATCACTTTCACTTTACGACTCATTGAATATTGCACTGAAAACCACAACAATCACTGCTTTATTAAGAATAAAAAACAACATGAAACAGCAACACTTGAAAAAAAAATTCTCACATTTAATCACAAACTTGATGACAAATCCGTTATAAACAAGAAACAGCTAGAGTGAAAATAGCTGGAGAGCGAAACTTCTAAACTTCATACTGGATTGAGAGCAACTGACGCTTAAAAATCACGAGCAACATCGAAGACAACTAAGTACAAGTGTATGACGGGGTCGATAAGCGTATTTTCAGGTTTTTGCACTCAGACAATAGATGCACTTGCTGAGAGTGCCCCCGGCAAACTGAAACAGCCCCTAGCCATCACCATTCACCATGTAGTATAGTAGTATAGAATAGTATATCCCATCGTGGCACGACGACGACGACTATCAACGACCATAAAAACGCAACAGAGTGTGCGTATATGCGTGTGCTAGAACATTCACTCCCCCGATTTCAGATGATCGGGACCCTTCAAACATGTATGGCGCCAAGCTAGACCAATCCCCTTACCTACACTCTGCTGCCACATTCCCCATGCGTATCATAGCCATGGGGCAAAAAACTAATTACATTCGGCCACGGGGTTGGTGACGGTGGTATACCTCCTGTACCATATTGCAATGAACACAACTCACAAATGTCATATGTGATCTTATGAATTACAATACACTTTTTTCTTTATTTAATTTAAAATTTCATCTTTTTACGCTTGAGGTTAACAGTTTTTTCTTTCACTCATAACAAGATGATATTATTCATTGTTTTGTATTTCATATACTGAAAAAATTTTTTTCCTGAATCCAAGTAAAAAAAAGTAACATGAAAAGTGTTTGTCGGTATTTAAGTACAAAGTTTTCTTATAGCAAGTGAGTTTCCTTCTTCTTAGTAAAAAAAACTACATGCATTGTCAAGCTTCAACGATGCAGAAGTAAATTTTTTTTACTTATGGTGAGAAATTATTTCCATTTAAAATCAATGAAAGGCTACAGTTGAATCAGAAAAAAAAATATACAGTTACTTTTTTAGTATAGTTCTACTGTCACTGTACGTGAGAATTTAAAATAATGTTTGTGACTGTCGAACTTTCTTCCACATAAATTTATCATTTTATCAAAAAATCTTAAGAATTAATTAATATACATCGTATATCTGAATATATGTTATATATTTTTTCGTTATCATTCATGTAGTCGGATTGATCTGATTAAAAAATATAAGTCAACTGTTTTCCATTCCTTGAATGAATTATCAGTTATTCGATCGATCGCGATGGAGCCATGTGGAAGTTTATGTTTAATGATCAATATAAATTGATGTCGATTTTCGGCAATAATAGAAACGTTCTCTGCGCGTGATATCTCATGTCTTTCATCTCTCATGGGGGTATATATATATATATATATAGATACAGTTATTGTTGAGCATAATAAGAGACAGAGATAGAATGGCAGACAGGCCGATTCATGAATACCATTTGGATAAAATCTCATCGGTTATATGGGAGCGCCCGTGTTATACCCATCTCTCTTCATCTCTGCCGTTCACATCAACCACCACGGGGCATTTTCTAACCCTCCTTTTCTCTTCACAACCGACCACTCGACGTTCCAACACAACGCTTGCTGAAATGAAAATAGAAGGGTGGAATGTTTATAACCCACGCGCTTTTACATGCTCTCAAAACCCCCACATTGTGCACACACTTTTATGTATGTGAAGTTCTTTTTGTTTGAAAATATTTTGACACCAATTTTGCGGCAAATCAATTCCATTTTATTACAGTTCAAATAATAATAGTAATAATAATAATATATAAAAATTTAGTTGATTTTACTAAATGATGGTGGTGATTGTTTAGTATTCCATTGAATATGTCAATAAATTTCACTAAAATTCAGCTGGATTTCAGTAATATTAGTAAATATTCATAAAATTAAGCTCAATATTGCAAAAATTTATTTCTTTATTGAATCTCTCAATAAATTTCACCAAAATAAAGCTTAGTTTTACTAATATTGATAAATATTAGTATAGTTAAGTGCAATTTTAGTGATATTTATTAAGATATTTAATGGAGAAATGAACGGACACCAATTCAATTTTGTAAAATGAACTAATTTTGTTGTTCTGCGTATAAAGTTGTGTGTAGAAAATATTACAATCAAGACGTGTTTACCCTTACAATCAGTGTATGATTATTTATTTTTATCACTAATATCACATTATGATATAAAATTTTGTTGTTTCGTCTTGGGATCATTTGAATAAGAGATTACAAGTTATAATCTATGTGTCCCATTATGGTTTACCCTTGGTGGAACCGAGGTGTATATATGCTGGGAAGATTATGTGAAGCAGTGCCGGCTGTTCGATGGACCCCATCTGACGATGGTATATCACACGAAAATCCTCAATTCTATATACACCCTCGTCGAAAATAGGCTTAAGTCGCGGCTTGAATGCACGCGTCATTTAGCTCCCCATACGGTTTCTCGTATACTGTATACATATAACATATGCAATTGCATTTTGTATTCGGTATCAATAATAAAAGCAAAGGACGCTAGTGTGATGAAATAAATTTATTCTGTCACGTTTGCGCGCATGAATTCTTGAATTGTTTATTGAATCAATTTTCCAAGCTGCTGTGGAAAAAGAAAAAAAATTACTTGATCCATTTTTAGCATTATCCCCTGTTATTTTTGTCTGAAATAATATGCAACCTTTAATTTTTACTTCCTGTCAATACCTTGGAATTTATTTGTCAATGATAAACGAACAACAAAATATTACCGACTGATTAGTATTATTACCGACCGAGGGACGGTATTGAAAATAGCACAGTTACTGTATGTTGAAAAATATTAACCGGCCAGAGATTGTTGCACAAACTCCATTAATAACTTTGAGTTTGCGGGTTTTATTGTTAGATGGAGCCTTTTGAAAGTGGGCCCATTATAATTGGGCGGGAGAAACATTCAAAGAGGCAGAGTGAAACAGAGGAGAGAGAAGAATTGTCGGTGCTGCCACAGGAGCGTATGTATACATATGGCATATTAACCAACCGCACCGAGGATAGATCCGGCGCGATGCTTACGCGCGTACTGAGGGCTGACTATGGATTTGCCATTAATTCAAACCAACGAACAACTATTGTCCTTTACCGCGTGCGCAAAACTCCCCTTCTCCCGTTTATTTCCGCACCTCAACTACCTGCGGCTCTCATTCACTTTCAACCACCGGAAAATGGCTATCTCCATATCACGACAATATCAAATTTATCCGCAACTTCATTGCGCACACCGATGAATATTTTATATTAACTATGGAAATAAACATTAAATTCAATTTTAACATCAAAGACAAAGTATTGTAAAATTCATTTGCAAAATAAAAAGTAACTGTGGACATTGCCAGTGTAATTTAATTTAATATTTGCATTTATTTATTTTGTTTTAAAGGGAACATTGAAATTTATTAAGACGGTGTATCGTCAACGTTTTATTAGTACGCGACGGAATAATAAAAAAAAATTACGTATATATTATATATATGTATGAATTAAATTGTGGAGTGGACGAAATAATAAATACGAAGAAGAGGAAGAAACAGAATGAACATTTATGACGACATATAGCTTCAAATGAAATTGTTTCATCTATAAAACGTACACATCTCATATAAACTACCAGTGTTTTTCTTTATTTTTTTCATTCTTCCTCCTTTCATTATACACGTATATTAACGTTGGAAAATTTTCCCACGTGGCAATTCGATCATGCGCGCATTGCTGAAGGGTAAAGTTTTGTCGGTCGGGGCTCGCGCGTTTATTGCATCGAGTATTACCTTGACTCCAGGTGGCCCAGGGTTGAATCCACCAACATGAGAGCGACACGCGCAGTGGTACGACAGTGGGTGGAAACAAAATGGAATGGAGAATAGGAGGCAAATGGAGAGCGTAACCGACCAAGCATTTCCATCTCTCTCTCTCTCTCTCTCTCTCTCTCTCTCTCTCTCACTCTCTCACGGTCCATGCTGGGAAAAGCGAAAGTTGACTTTAAATTTTCAAGGGGATGATTCTCTCCATCTCCCTCGCGCTCGTCTCACATTTTCTTCTTCCTTTATTTTATTTTATTTTATTTTATTTTTTTTTTTTTCGCTTAGCCAAAGGGTTCTCTCGTTATACCTTTTATATCAAGAATTATACTATCCATTGCACGATAGTCAACTCGCGCTATTTCATTTTGTCTCGAGTCTTTGTCTCAATGTTCTCCATCGGTTATTCAATAAATAAAAAAAATATAAGAAGAAAATGTTTTTATATTAAAGTTTATTTATTATTATTATTATTATTATTTTCTCTATGAATATTTTTTTCTCGGTCATTTCAGTCTATTCAAGTGAGTAAAGTGAAGGGGTGATTTGTCATATTTTTATCGATGATGGTGTATAAAAAAGATTGAAAAGTCGTCAAAGAGCCATCATTGTATCGACTCAATTTACATTTTCCTCTTCTTGTCCTCTCTTTGTTCTCAACGTTCGCGCTCCCGTTACATTATCCAACTATTTTATATACGTCACATAGCATCACGCACGTAGACTCAACTGGCTCTCTCGTTTGCCAGTTTTTATTTCACTCCCCTTACATACACAATACCAACATGAGTCGTGCCCGTACCTACCGCCGCCATCAACAGAGAGAAAAGCAAAGGCTCAAGGGGCCGTTCTTGCATGCAGACGATTTTTTTTTTTTTTTTTTGTCGACCGTGGTGACACACAACGTCAGAGGTTATGTGTGCTCACACCGCCAAGATTGATAATGTATTTGCGATCGGCAACAATGCGATGGTGAATAGAAATAGGAAAATAAAAAATTGTCCATTTTTTTCTTTTTCTGTTTCTTTTTTTTTTTTTTTTTTTGTCATACATAAGAAATGCATCACTCCAAGCACTATTAAACTTGCACGCGATTTTTATATATTTATTCGTTGCTTTGCTTCTTTTATATGCAGGTAAAATGCTCACGAATTCAATTTATAAAATGGAAAAATATTTCGCAACACGTGAAGACTTATTCATTCACTTTTTTTTCAAACGCGTCACGGTCTGATCAAACATTGGTTATATCTACTTCCAACATATATATATATATATATATATATATATTTATATAAAAAAATGAGTGTCTTGTAATGAAAAAGCTATTCACTTATATATAACTTATCATCAAGTCAGTTTTTCAAACGATAAATTATGGATTAGGGGCAAAAATAAGTGCGATGAATTCACTTGGAATAAAAGAAGTACATAAATTATTATTATTATTATTATTTTGCGCCTTTTCGGTTCATTCCGTTATTTTTCTTTCAGAATTTTTTTGATGAACAGAAAGTTTTGATAAACTTTAATACAAGTGAATGAGTTCTTTAATCATGAAAACTGACGTTATGACCGGGGTCCCATCGGTGTGTTCTTAAAAATTGTATATTCATCACAAAATTTTCGTTTTCCTTCATTTTTTTGTTTGACGACAAGTCACGGCATGCATACAAGATTAAGTTTCATAATTATAATCAGGTTTGCTCAACCTCTTTCACTTTATAACGAGAGACACGAACAATTTATCACTGCTCTTCTTCCTAATTGAAACCAAGTAAGAAAAAAAAAGAAAGAAAAGAAAGAAAAAAACATGACGATGCCAACTCTATATTTATATCAAAATAAAATTTATCGCCATCGTTTATTAGAAATTAAAAATAAAATAAAACAAAACGTTTAATCCATAGTAAAACATATATATATATATTATATTATACACTGGATAACAGAAATATATATCAAAGAAATATATTATCTGAGGGTTAAAAAATTATTCAAGAGATTTTCGAATGACGAGAAATAACAAATGATGCAAACGTGAATAGTAAAGAAGATACAAAGGGAAAAAAGTAAGTTGAAGTTTTCCTTGTTGACCTCAAACAGACCTCCTACATATACACATCACACGCAAGGGCTTATTTTACCATGTATATATATTAAATATATACCTATATTCGTTTTTGCCCTTTTCCCCTTCGTCGACTTTCCAAGCAGTAGCAAAATTACCATGCGCAAGGGTCGAATCTTCTGTGCAATGTTGTATATAGCACAAGGCAAGAATCTCAAATCCTCGCCTCGAGCACCAGACTAAAACTATGCCTTCGATGTTACATGTGAAACATATACGAAACATGAATATATATATATATGTATATATATATATCATTACTGCGATGTAGGCAATTAAGAAAGTTGTTGGCTAATATTGAGGACTTAGGTAAAACCCCTGAGACGTGAAATTCAAGATAATTCTCTTAAATAATATGAAATTATTTAATTAAAACAATTATTATTAAAAGACTTTGGTGATAAACTCAAAATTTATGCGTGCAGGAACAAAAAAAAGCAGCAAATAAACAAATTGAAACAATGGTAGAGAAATAGCAATTTTTTTTGTAGTCTTCACACAACACACCGTGAAAATGTAAAGAAAAAAAAAAAAAAAAAA
>CAJUYH010009881.1:0-13091 GCA_910591685.1 Galerucella tenella
ATTTCCAAATCTTGTATTATTCATGTTAATAATACTTTTAATAATTTAAATTTTTGAAACAGTTCTAATAATTTTTAGACAGTTAAATAAATAAATAAACAACTTAGTTTCCTTAGAAACCACTAACAAAGATTTTATATTAAATTTTATCTAAGAGTGATAGAATTTTATACACATAGATTTGATATATTGAACGTCAAAAAATTGCCGCGACAAGACAAAAAATCGCCAGTTCAAAACCTTCAAATGTTGTCAGTTATCAATTTACTCTATAGTGAAATAGTCAATTAAAAAATGTACTACTTCATTTCAGCCCACAGTGTAGAGCTGTCAAATCGTGATTAAGTTGAAATATTACTGATAAAGAAAGTATTTTTTTTCTTTCTCGTTAAAAACGAAAAGCTTAATATTTAGGAACTGACTTAAGCAATACAAATATTGTTATTGAACACTATGTATCCCCTACCATGATATGCCACATTAAAATGGAGTTTGCAAGTCGGTTATACCAGTTAGATTTTTTTTAGCTAAAAGCGTTTGTCGAAATAAAAAAAATCAAAGAAATCGCAAACGCTGTGTAGATATTTTTACATTATTTTAAAAATATGTGTCCAAACCCTCTTCCTTACCACGAAAAATGTTTAATACCTTTCCTTAAAATGACAATAACGTGAATCAAAAACCAGATATTTTATTTTTTTAAAGATAATAAAACGTTTGTCATTTTTTGGAACATTTTGTACGTACACTAACCAAACAATACACTATTAAATGTGCAACATAACATGCTTTTGGTGCAAAATTGGCTTCAGCTATTTATAAATAACAAAATTATTAACAACAAATGAATGAATTTTCCCCTCGGCCCTTCTAACATTCATTGCTAAAACGATTAACCAGAAAATAAATCATTTTTTAAAGGGCTTACTAATAGTTAACAGTATTAATCTACCTATAGCTTTCAATCAGCTTTTGTTCCTCACTGCTTTTTGTATATGGCATTAAGTTTATTTTGTCAGGTTATAAAATAAACAAATCTGGTTATTTTCATCATACGTCAATCGATAGGGCATAAATCTGCATCACGAAAACCAGAACATCCAGAATAATAAGAAAAACTATACTGGAGTATTTACAAATATAAATACATATGGAATAGTATGCAAGGAATTGTCGTGAAAACTGATAGAAATTCAAAATTTATTTACCCAAATATTATCGTTTCGAGTAACATTTACAGATTATTCAATTGGCACCGTCATTTCTCGCGGATTCCGATCTGTAGTCCCTCCATTTTTAATCCCACTATACAAACATTCTGCCATTTTCAATCCCACTGGACAAACACTCTACCATTTTTAATCCCATTGCCCTTTAGGTCATAGTAAGTCTTCATTACAGAACGAAAATATTTCTTTTGGTTCTAAGGATCACTAAAGTGGATGGCTTAAAGTCCTCATCTAATCCCTCTAGATTAATAACTAAAGTCCATGAGAAACTATTAAAAAATTGAAAAACTAAACTAAATTTTTTTGGTTATTATAATAAATATTTTATAAGCTGACATCTGTACACCAAATTTTTGCAGGCTTTCTCCAATAAAACCATTTTTATGCTAACGAGTATCCCATGGTGCTACTGAAGAGCTACTGCCAAAACCAAAGGATCCAAGAAGTGATATTTTCTCTTCTAAGAACATCGACAACGCTCGATCTCCGAGCGTTGAAGAAACAGTTATTCTCGATGTTTTTAAAAGGCAAAGATCACTTTTTAGACCTTCCAATCATTTCCAATAGAGATCTTGATATGTTACTATTAGATCCATCACCTTATATGCTAATTTACTTTCAAATAAATAGATTATATATGTTTGGTCGATATTGACTGACATCCTAACGTCCATGGGACACTCAACATTGTTTTTTGCATGCTTTTCATTTCCTGTAATTTCTTTTATCATCTAATCTTCATGCAATATTTTTAATGTTGTGAATGTGGTGTGGTTTGATACAATTTGTGTTTATTTTTTTTTCCATTCCATCACTAACATAACGTTTAACAATTAATCTTTTTTGTTGATTGATATTGTAAAAATTAATGTTTTAATGTTACACGATGCACAAACAGATTTAGGTGATGAGTGTGCGCAAAGCGGAGAGTGATCAAGAATAATATTTAGGCGTGGCTATTTGCCAGCCGCGATTCAAAAAAACTTCACCAGTCGACGAATATATCTGGCTACTGGCAAAGTTGGATATGCTTAACTTTGGGTAGAAGTCATTGACGACTAGCGGATCACACCCATATCACACCTGCCTCACAAGCACCAGTTGGGCTAAACTCAGACGGACCACAGCGTCCCGTCACGACAACTTCATAATTGTGGTTGTTAGTGGGCGGAGGTCGTGGTTATACAGTGTGGAAACCACTTATGGAATAAAATTCTTTGTCATTATTTTAGAAAATTATAAAAAATGCCGAGACACATCAACTTTTGAATTGAGTTGTGCGTTATGTAAACATACATTTAAATGTACAGGGTGATTGACGCAAGTATGCCATGGTCGGTGTAGTTATTTTCAATGAAACACACTGTATATTTGCATATTTTGAAATCCTCTTAATGAACCGATTCCAACAACCTAAATAATGTATTGTCAATTATGAATTATACAGGGTGAAATTTTTATTTTTACAGTTATTAAACACATACATAAAACACCTGATGTATTTGATTTTAATACATTAAAATAAATGCTCAAAATGTTCTCCACCTAGTTGTTGGCAATAGCACAGTCTCCTAGAGAACTCCTCCTTAACTTTGTTTAAAGTTTGAGGTGAAATATTCCGTATTTCTGTAGTTATCCTGTCTTTGATGTCTATAATGCTAGTTGGTTGTGTTGCATATACTTTGTTCTGGAGATAACCCCACAGAAAAAAATCTAACGGCGTAAGGTCTGGCGATCTAGCTGGCCACTAAATAGTACCTCTTCGTCCAATCCATTTATTGGGGAAGATTCCATCTAAATAAGTTCTTACCATTAAAGCATAATGGGGTGTTGCCCCGTCTTGCTGGAACCAAACATTTTCATTCGGTAAGCTAGGATCTATTGCGTTGGGATATAAGTTTGCCAACGCAGGAATAACTTCATTTCTAAGCATATTTAAATATTTTTCAGCTGTCAAATTTCCATCTATAGATATAGGACCAATAATATGGTCGCCTTTGATACCGGCCCAAACGTTCACCTTTTGAGGGTACTGAGCATGTGTCTCACGCATCCAATTAGAATTCTCTGCTGATCAATATCTACAGTTCTGTCGGTTTACCTCTCCATTCAATGTGAATGTTGATTCGTCAGAAAAAAGAATGGTACCAAGAGCTATCTCATTTCTGTTCAGCTTATTCATCAATCTTTCGCAGAAATCCATTCTACGATCTGGATCGTCTTCTGTTAACTCCTGCACAAAAGTTAATTTGTAGGGATGAAGTTTTTCTATATGAAGATATCTTAGAACAGTTGTATGACTAACATTATTTTCACGGGCAATTTGACGTGTACTTGAAGTTGGATTCTCTTCGACACTTAACAAAATATCCACTTTCACATCACCTTCAACGAAGTGTGGTTTTCTTTTCAATGGTTTGACATGTCCAAGTTCTCTGAATTGTGCATGAATCTTAGACACAGTACTTTGTGAAATATTAGGCAATTCGGGATACCTGTGATTAAATAAGTTTGCCACTTCAACTTGACTTCTGCAGTTATCCCCGTACCCGATCATCATTAAATTCTCAATTCGGTGAGTCTCATGCCCAATTTCACCAACCATTTCCTAAAGTTAGGTAGTACCTAAATCAGATTTTGGAATGACAAAATAAAATTTACGTTCCACCATGCGCTAAGAAACGCCTAAACATGATAGAAAATACCCAATATTGTCACTCTCAAGTAATTCTTAGCGCGTGGTAAAACGAAAATTTCACTTAGCAATTCCAAAATCTGATTTAGGTATAACCTAACTTTAGGAAATGGTTGGTGAAATTGGGCATCAGTTACACATTTCATTGTTATGTCGACAAGAAAAGAGTGTTTGACAAAGATTTTACTTTTTCAGTATAAACTGTCAACACATCAACAACTGACAGAATAGAAAACAATCCACATTATTTACCGATTTAAAACAATCCACATTATTTACCGATTTTGTCTAATTATTGGCGTTTTTAGGTAATTTTTAGGTATTTATTATAAAATTCATGAGCGTAGATTGTTTTGTTTAATATACAAATACGTCCAATAATTGGTTAGTTTAGATTTTTGATAAATCCATATTTAGCTAATTTAAAGAAGTACCAATATTTCAAGTGTAATACATTTTTTATTTTAAAATTTCACCCTGTATAATTCATAATTGACCATACATTATTTAGTTTATTGGAATCGGTTCATCAAGAGGATTTCAAAAATATGCAAATATACTAGGTTAGACTGTTTTGTGACAGGGTGTTTCATTGAAAAAAACTACACCGACTATGGCATACTTGCGTGAATCACCCTGTACACTTAAATTTATGTTTACATAACGCACAACTCAATCCAAAAGTTGACGTGTCTCGGCATTTTTTATAATTTTCTAAAATAATGACAAAGAATTTTATTCCATAAGTGGTTTCCACTCTGTATTAAAAATACAATAGAATAATAACTCAGCGACGCTCGCTACCTGTGGACGGTATCACCCACAAAATTGTCGTTGTTGGTGGTTCAATGCAAAACCAATGGACGACAGACCGCCTTCGCAATGCGACAACTGGCCACTCCTCGTTTCTCCATACTGAAACTGATGAACACTACCGAACACCATTGTCGTTAATTGAAGTCGTCTTCAACGACAACAAAAACACAAACTGTGGTCCGTCTGAGCTTAGCCACAACCACATTTATGAAGTTCTCGTGATGCGTCGCAGTGGTCCGTCTGAGTTTAGCCTTAACGTCAGCCATAGCGGAACTTGACAACTCTGGCAGCTGTGAACTGGTTAGAGTAGCCAGGCGTGAGCAGGTTGACAGGCATTCCATTATCAGCAGATAAAGTGGCTGTATTGCCTTGCTGATGCAACTAGCCCAGTGTGACCCCCTTTTAAAGAATTCGTTAGTAACGAATAGGTAACATTCAGTGCTGCGAACGATGCAGAACAAAATATTACAGTCGTTGTGTTTCCAGCTTAACTGGAATTCTATGCAATGAAGCTGGAGGTATATTTCTGAGCTTATGAGATTTTAGTTTCGAAAGATATTAATATGATTTTAACAAATTAAGTTAGTGAGTTATTTTCATAAAATTCATTTCAACATTAACATTTCTTTGCTATAATTTGAAACAAAAATTTACTTTCAAAAGTTTTCCAGAATTACTAATCATCCTGTATGTAGTAACATATTTTAGCTCGTATATTAAGGAACTCTTCACGATAAAAACAACAGAATTTACTTGTAGCTGCAAACAGATCCCTTACATCTTTGATAAAGCCAACTCTCAATGGTTAACGAATTATTATTATTTTTAAAGTTTTATTAATTTAAAGTAATTATACTACATCTGTTTGTGTATTTGTTGCAATGTTAAAAATCAATTCAATTGAATATGGTATTAACATAATTCACAGTTTTTAATTTGATGTTTCACTAAAAACTACCTACATAAAAATGGAATTTGTATGTTGTGTAGGTTTTACTTTTTCATCATCTCAAGCTAGCTATTAAAAATATAGAATTAAATGATTCGAATACAGAGTACTATAAACCATGGAATTTTGAAAATTGGTTACTTATCTATTAAGTTTTTGAAATAAAGTCAAGTTTGGTCAAGTCTAGAACTGTTTTCATGAACTTTTTATAGACAACACCGAGATTTAAAAAAAGAAGGATTGCAAAGGAACTAGATATTATTTAAAGGAAAGACTGAAGATTATAAATTGTAAGACAATGGAACATTTTATGATACAATACAAAAATTGGTAAGCATTGTTTTATGAACAATTTTGCTGCCATTTTGTGATAAATCTTCACCTGACTAGGGTATCCATATTATACCTACGTAGAAAACGCAATTGCAGGGAAGTGGAACAGCCAGGAATGTAGAAAGGACTTATGGATTTTGGTATTTTAAAGCATTTAAGTAATAAAAAGAAAGCAGCTTTCAAGCAATTGGGAGCCTTTAAGAAAAATATTTTACAAAAGAGTCACCATTTTACAAAACATCAAAATAAAACCTTCATTAGTTGAATTTTGTTTCTATCGAATATTTTTATAAATTTTCCACTTCGTCCATGCCTTACTAACACCGATCCATTCATTGACACTTCCAAAAAAATATATCCCTTAATAACCATTACTTGGAATAAAAATAATAATCTTCCAATTAATGGTGAATTAAAAACTCCTCATTATCCTTTTTTCTCACTTAGCTTCAGATATGCGCTTAGAGAACCGTGATTGCAAACTCCATAAAGTTGACAATAAAAAAAGGTACAAAATTTCAAATGTGGATCACTGTGTATGCATGGAATCACATCCCATTCACCATTAAGCTTCTTTGATAATGAAAAGAATTTAAAATGTTATCAAAGCTAATTGTGAGAGGGATGTGAGTATGAACTCTGTCAAAAATCTAGGCCTCGGGCTTCACGTAGCTAAGGCTACAAAAGGTCAGTGAAAACTTTAGATTGCTTAACTGGGAAAAATGAATTAAATATATCACTATATTTATTATTTTTTTAATTCATTTCACCCAGTTTTACTTAAGGTTATTGAAATGCTACTAGTTTGGGCATAATGAACAAAATTATAACATTTTTTTGGCTTTTGGTTTCGGGTTTTGTGCAATATAATTAGTAGAAGCTTATGGAGATGTGGAATGCCTATAGAAGGCTTTTTTTATAAATATACATAAATCGCTGTCGTACTCCCTTCACCTTCTCCCAAAACCCACACTGTACACTTTAAAACGTTCATACATATCATATTATTTTTTTGTTGAATGTGCTAAGTTTGGAAGGAGCCATACCAGCTCCAAAACAATGATTTATTTTCTGAATATTTAAATAGAATTTCGTTGCACATACTACCCCCACCCAGCGTTAAAAAATCACAATAAATACACACTAAAAGTTAGTCCTATCTCCACCCTCTATTATTTTTCCCTGCGACAGCAAGCGCATCACCGCAAGATGATGACGATTCGCTGGACACTGATGGCTTCCGAGAAGATCAGTACTTACTAGAAACCCCAACTCCCGGAGATGACAATTCTCACCAAGAATACTCTTCCTATATTACCAAAGATATCGATAACCAAGATGTAACTACATACGATAATATCTACCAATATTATCAACACCAAGCGAAGCTCTTTAACGGGCAACGAAAACGTCTAGCTTCAACAGAAGATTTAGACAACGATGTGATAGATTCTACCTCCAACTCATTGCCTTCCAATATACCTAATAATGAGCAAGCAGGAATTGTAAATATAAATTTAGATAAATGTAAGCTAATGGAAGCTAAGCAAATTTTACTCGAAAACGTTAATACTTACGGATCTCCGGAAGAGAAAGGCTCTAAGGATTCAAAACGGCCAGAAGATTGGGAACGTAAAGAAAGTAAAACGGTAGAAAGGATACACGGAGGGGGTGGAAAGGATAAAATTCCAATTTCCAAGGAAAAATTAACACTTAAAACCACCCCTGAAAAGAAAGTCACTGTAACCTATTCTGAAGACACTAAAAGTGTAAAGAAAGTGTCACAGGAAAATATCGATTACGCGGTTATTAAAACATCTGAAGCTAGCAATTTTCCCGATCAAACTTTTACAAAAAATTCCACCGGAGATGCAGTAACTGACTTCAGTACAGAGGACGAGAAAGAAAAACCCACTCAAATACACCGTAGCACCTCTCCCTTATCCACAAAAGAAATATCACCTTCTTTAGAACACTCTCCCCCGACTACAACTGACGCAAACAAACCAACCCTTGAACTTATTATCGGACGCAAAGAAGTTAGAACTAAAGAAGCTTTAGCAACTGCAGAAAGTCGTTTGACTTTATACGGAACTAAAGATGTTGAAATTTCTATTAAATCCCAGTCCCATATTTCCGTAACAACCACAAAACGTGATAATACCGGCAATGAAACATCCCAAAAATTCGACGTTGGAATGTGCACAACTGCTGGAACTGACAAAGACATTCACACTGCTTTTATTGACAAACAAGACTCTTACATTATACCACCTGTCACTGAAACTACTCAGAAAAAGCGTGAAGAATCCGTTAATTTTAGCGGGAAGAAACAAATCTACACTTATACCGACACTGATCAATCGTTATCTCAAACACACTCACCTGTAAGTGATAGCGTGTCTCATCATGTAACAGACACTGGAATTTCTATAACCAGAGGTACCACTATGTCTAGTCCTGAGCAGCTACAAGGTACTTTGATACAAACCACAGGTTTTATATCGGATATTCCAATAGAAGAAGAGTTTGAATGTACTGACGCTGGTTTAAGCCCTATTCAAGCAGACGAACTACCACCACAGGATTATGACGATGATACCAACCAATTTACTGATATGGGTACAAGTCCAATCGAATTCCCTGAATCAGCTTCTATTCCTTTATCACAAGTCGATACTTCTGAAGCTGGAACTATCACAGATCATGTAGATATGAAAGATTCAACTTGTAGCCCGATTAATCCAGAAGAATCGGTACCTATATCAGCTTCCGAAAAAATTAAAGACGAAGAAATACTTGAAAAGAGAAGAGGTTCCGGCGACGTGAAAGCTAAGATTAAATTTTTAGAGGAACAAGTAAGCAGATCACCTCAAAAAGAGTATTTGAAAAGAAAACGTGATGTTGTCGACTCGGAAGACGAAATGTCCAGTATGAAGGAAGAAGAAACTTGTCGTGGCTCTACCGAAACGTTAGCTCAATTTGATGATGACGAATATAAAATGGAAACGATAACTGAGCAGATTGTTAAAGAAAAAATAGAAGAAAAATCGCTGTCAATAAAAGATATCAAGACAAAAACTTTGACTCCTACTCACACTAAACATGTTGGTAGGAAAATTGCAGAGCTACAAAAGATATTTTCCAGCGATAACGAAGCAAGTTTCGAAGACGATTCTTATAAATCCCCAATTAAAATCAAATCTAAACCGAAAGATAAGGAAGAAATACCTAATGAAGAAGTCATAACAGCTCCAATTAAAAAAATAACAGAATTTGAAATTATCGATGAGGATGTCGATGAGATTTACAAAAAGTCTGTTAAAGACAAAAAGTCTATGTTCGAAGAACTAATTTCTAAGTCACAGGAATCTACTCCTACCAAAAAAATTCGCCATGAAACATTAGGAGAAACTAAAAAACGTATAGTAGATCAAACTGAGAAACAAATAAAAACATTCGCTACTCAAGCACCGCTTCCAGAGAAAAAAACAGTTTGTGATGTACATAAAAAAGATTTTACTGAAGATGAACTGAAAGAGTGTTTATCGAGCATAGAAGAGCAAGTGGTAGCTGAAAAACAAAGAAGTAACATCCGGGCACTTATAAATTCCATCGAAGAAAAAAATAATAAGAAGACAGGCGAGCAGTGTGTTGAACCGATTTGCGTAAAAGTAAAACATACACCTCGTCACGTTGAAGAAACGGAAGAAGTGGAAAGTGTAGATGAGACTAAAGTGAATACGGTGCCAAGGGGATTAAGTGAAATGTTCGGTGATCAAATGAAAATAATTGAAAGAATCAGTGGTTCAAGTTTAGCTGTCTGTGAAGAACCTTGCATGAAATCTAGAGTATACCAATTAGATAAGGATGAATTAATTCAAAATGAAACTTTTAACGATCAAACAGATGTCGTGGAAGATTCAATTGAATCACAATCGAAGCAACCTGAGGCTGACCAAGATATTCCTGAAAAAATGTCGAGTACTGAACATGAAATAAGAAAAATGATGTCAGAAGCATTGGAAGCATCTAAACAAATTCGTCAAGAAATAAAAGAATTGAAACCGGATCTAACGCCAACTCCGGAAGGTCAGTTGGTTACAATTCTACCAGAATCAGATGGAATAGGACTGACGAAAGCAGAGAAAGATCTTGAAAATATTCGTTGGTCGAGCAAAAGTTCTATAAACGAAGAAGCAGAAAAATTGATAACAACAAAGAAAGTAGAGGAAGAAAAAAAAGTGTTATCCGAAAGAACGCCTGAGATTATAATTGAAAGCAAAGTTCAAATAAAAGAATTGAGAGATATGGAAAAAATTAAATCCACTGAATATATTTCTGAAAAAACAATAACAGTACGAAGAGAAAAAGATAGAACTGAGGATGTATCATCCAGTAAAATGATTCAAGATCAGAAAATTGGAGAAAAGCAATTTGAACAGCTAATATCAACTGAGAAGGTCCCTGATACACTTACAACTACCGTTCATGAAATAGAATCTCATGACATCAGTCATATAGGGAGAGAAAAAACACGAAAAACTCCTGAAATGGATGAAACTGCCACAATAACTGATAAGTTGGCACAATCCAATGCTGGATCATCTGATATGGAGCCAACAACAAAGAAAAAATTGGGTATAACACCAAAATCTACGAAAAAGCCGCATGATTTGGAATTGCCAGAAACTGTTTCTACTGCAAAAAGGTACAAAGTCTCTAGTGAAGAAGAGCAAAAACATCCTGCACAATTACCAGTGAAAAAATTATATGGTAGTAACGTATTTGGAAAGAATGAATTGGACATGAAAGAATTGAGAACTGGAGGAGAATATAATGCAATCTATACATCTACTGGGTATAAGATATCAACTGAATCATTGACTGAGTTGACGAGTCAAAAAGAATCATATGATAGGATGGACTTGACTGCTTCGGAATTATCACGATGGCAGCCTATGGTGGAAGATAATTTGGTCGTGAAACACAAAAAACGTTCGCCTATCACTGGTGATGAACCATCGAAGCCTCCAATGGAAAAACATGATGTGTATATAGAAGATGCGACTATGGATATAAAAATACAAAAACCCCCTCCAGTACCTCATAAATTGGGGATGAAAAAGACAACTTCTGATATTGAACATGACATATCTCCTGTCATCGAAGATGATAAGACACCTAAGTCTCCAGTGGAACCTCATGAACTAGATATCAAAGACACGACTCCCGATATTAAACATGACAAATCTCCAGTGACACCTAATGAACTAGATATCAAAGACCAGACTCCTGATATTAAACATGACAAATCTCCTATCATCAAGGATAAGACACCAAAATCTCCAGTAAAACCTCATGAACTAGATATCGAAGACACGACACCCGATATTGGAGATGCCAAATCTCCTGTCATCAAAGATGATCGGACACCCAAATCTCCAGTGAAACCTCATGAAGCAGATATCAAAGACGCGACTCCCGATAATGAACATGACAAATTTCCTGTCATAGAATATGATAAGACACCGAAATCTCCAGGGAAACATCATGAACTAGATATAGAAGACACGACTCCCGATATTAAACATGACAAATCTCCTGTCATCAAGGATGATAAGACACCCAAATCTCCAGTGGATCCTGATGAACTAGATCTCAAACACACGACTCCCGATATTAAACACGAGAAATCTCCTGCCATCAAGGATTATAAGACACCCAAATCTCCAGTGAAACCTCATGAACTAGATATCAAAGACGCGACTTCTGATATCAAACACGACAAATCTCCTGTCATCAAGGATGATAAGACACCCAAATCTCCAGTGGAACCTCATGAACTGGATATCAAAGACACGACTTCTGATATCAAACACGACAAATCTCCTGTCATCAAGGATGATAAGACACCCAAATCTCCAGTGGAACCTCATAAACTAGATATCAAAGACACAACTCCCGATATTAAACATGACAAATCTCCTGTCATCAAGGATGATAAGACACCGAAGTCCCCAATGAAACATCATGAACTAGATATCAAAGACAAGATTCCCGATATCAAACACGACAAATCTCCTGTCATCAAGGATGATAAGACACCCGAATCTCCAGTGGAATCTCATGAACTAGATATCAAAGAAACGACTTTTGATATCAAACACGACAAATCTCCTGTCATCAGGGATGATAAGACACCAAAGTCCCCAATGGAACATCATGAACTAAATATCAAAGAAACGACTTCTGATATCAAACACAGAAAATCTCCTTTCATCAGGGATGATAAAACACCGAAGTCCCCAATGAAACATCATGAATTAGATATCAAAGACAAGACTCCCGATATCAAAAACGACAAATCTCCTGTCATCAAGGATGATAAAACACCCAAATCCCCAGTGAAACCCCATGAACTAGATGTCAAAGAAACGACTTCTGATATCAAACACGACAAATCTCCTGTCATCAAGGATGATAAGACACCCAAATCTCCAGTGGAATCTCATGAACTAGATATCAAAGAAACCACTTTTGATATCAAACACGACAAATCTCCTGTCATCAGGGATGATAAGACACCAAAGTCCCTAATGGAACATCATGAACTAAATATCAAAGACAAGACTCCCGATATCAAACACGACAAATCTCCTGTCATCAAGGATGATAAGACACCCGAATCTCCAGTGGAACCTCATGAACTAGATATCAAAGACGCGACTTCTGATATCAAACACGACAAATCTCCTGTCATCAAGGATGATAAAACACCCAAATCTCCAGTGAAACCTTATGAACTAGATATCAAAGAAACGACTTCTGATATCAAACACAGAAAATCTCCTTTCATCAGGGATGATAAAACACCGAAGTCCCCAATGAAACATCATGAAGTAGATATCAAAGACAAGACTCCCGATATCAAAAACGACAAATATCCTGTCATCAAGGATGATGAAACACCCAAATCTCCAGTGAAACCTCATGAACTAGATATCAAAGAAACGACTTCTAATATCAAACACGACAAATCTCCTGTCATCAAGGATGATAAGACACC
>CAJUYH010009882.1:0-13090 GCA_910591685.1 Galerucella tenella
AAGGATGGAACCACGAGGTTTTGCGTGGACTACCGGCAATTGAACAATGTTACAAAGAAAGATAGCTATCCTCTACCGAGAATCGACGATACTCTGGATACGCTGGCCGGTAGCAAATTGTTTTCTACCTTGGACCTGAAGTCTGGATATTGGCAGGTAGAAATGGATCCAGCCGATAAAGAAAAGACAGCGTTTACCACCGGATCTGGACTATGGCATTTCACCGTTATGCCATTTGGGCTGTGCAATGCCCCCGCCACGTTCGAAAGAATGATGGAAAACGTATTGCGAGGGTTGTCCTGGAAGACATGCTTAGTGTACCTTGATGACATCATAGTCTTGGGAAGGACGTTCGAAGAACATCGAAAGAATTTGGAAGGTGTCTTCAAAAGGTTGCAAGCTGCCCAACTGATGCTCAATCCCAAGAAATGCTACCGTACGAAAGTGGCCAAGACCCACCGACAAGATTTCAAGGTACTCGCCAACGATGAAATCGTATTGGGCCCAGTGGGACTCGCTGGTTCTGGAAAACGGTTTGCTACAGCGAGTAATCGAGAACGATGAAGGTTCCGAAAGTAGAAGACAGTTGGTGATTCCAAGAACAAGGGTAGCAGCAGTACTGCGGAAATTACACGACAGCCCGTCAGGAGGACATCTAGGTGTGAAGAAGACCCTCCAGAAAGTGCGAGAACGGTTTTATTGGATGCACAGTTCCGAAGATGTGAAGGACTGGTGTAAGAAGTGCACTACCTGTGCTACGACCAATGGACCACAAGGGAGAAGAAAGGCTTCTATGAAGCAGTACAATGTCGGAAGCCCTTTTGAACGCATTGCCCTGGACATTGCCGGACCGTTTCCACCGACAGCAAATGGCAGCAGGTACATTTTGGTGGTGATGGATTATTTCACAAAATGGGTAGAAGCGTATGCCATTCCAAACCAAGAAGCCGCAACTGTTGCCGACGTGCTTTTGAATGAGTTCATTTGCCGATATGGAGTGCCCCTGGAAATACACAGCGACCAGGGCAGAAACTTCGAAAGCCAGCTGTTCCAGGAAGTTTGTGAAAAGCTCGGCATGAAGAAAACGAGAACTACAGCTTTGCATTCACAGTCGGACGGAATGGTAGAGGGAATGAACAGAACTCTTGGCAAATACCTGTCTAAAGATTGGGACCAATATCTCTCGCTATTTGCGATGGCCTACAGATCCGCCATCAATGAGTCTACCGGCCAAACACCAGCAAAAGTTCTGTTCGGACGCGAAATGAGATTACCCTGCGACCTTGAATTTGGATGCCGACTGTATATTAAGCAATTTCTTGAAAGACGCATATTTTCACTTTTTATCGGTACCTTAAAGTTTGAAATCAGTGCACAGAAAGCGAAGTTAGATAACTTTAACTGGGATACTGTAATGATTAATAATAATCAAGGAAGCGTTAATATGTCACATCACAAAAATATTGCGATCATTGATAGAACGTCACATTGTGTTAGAACCAGTTAGAACAAGATGGTATTTTGAACCAAAATGTTTGCTTTCAACAAGACGGGGCTCCACCCCATTATTCCAACATAGCAAGAGAATCTGTTAACCAGCAATTTGGAAATAATTGGATTGGTAGGACTGGTCCAATAGAATGGCCTCCAAATTTCCCAGACCTGACTGTCCCAGATTTTTTTGTATGGGATTTGGGAAAGATAGAGTCTACAACCCGATACCTGCTACAATTGAAGAATTAAAAAATAACATACGGCAGGTAATGGAAAATATTCCTCTTGAAATGCTGACAGCAGCATTTGACAACTTGGTTCGATTCCACAAATGTATAGACCAAGAAGGAAGACACATCGAACATTTGTTTTAGAGTGCCCTGAGCATGTTTCTATTTGTTTTTTACAGTTCACTTAGCTAATAAAGTTCCAACTTTATATCGAAATCATTACAGTATCCTAGTTAAAGTTATCTAACTTCGGTTTCTGTGCGCCGATTTCAAACTTTAAAGTACCGTTATAAAGTAAAAATATGCGTCTTTCAATAAATTGCTAAATATACAGGGTGTCCCATTTAAAAAATTACATCTACTGTATTCTGAAAATAGGCCACTTTTCTAGCGGGTAAACAACAAAACTCACGGTAATTTTAAACCTAACTGTGGAAACCGCATCTTATTATCTAGAACCGTTTCGAAGATATAAGCTCTTGAAAACAGTCAGAATATAATGAGACACCCTATATATACATATATATCTAGTTATTAAACGGCATTGATATCTTATTGAATTTTTCCGACGAATTTCTGCAAAATCCTCAACTGGTAACATTTTAATAATTATTCTGTTTTTTGTTCAAGGCTACGTAAAGTATATGTCTACCCCAACAAAGTAAGTAGGTACGTTTAATTTCTTCTATGCATAATCTGGATTTGTATATTGTATATGTGTAATTCATATATAGGAATGCCTATATAATATTTATATTTCATGATGTACAAAATGTACGCTATTTTTCCCTAGTAGGTATATTTTCTTAATTTTTTTACTAGATAACAGATGACACAGGTATAGAGTAACCTATATAACTTGAAATATTTTTTGAATATTATCCCACCTTTCTTTTACAAGTATAGGTACTTTTATTCTAAAAACTTAGATATGTCGGAGCTCACATTTACTCAATATTATCCTGCATTCATCTTACAAATAGGTAAGCTATGTCATTCCACCTATTTTTGAAAAACTATCCAACCTTACAGGTAAGTACAAGTTTTATACTTTTCAGATACCTACTAATTTTACGGAAATTTTTTAATTTTGTTCGATTTTCTGTTGCAGAAATTGTTGCCCAGTTGCTACAGGTTTATAGGTTCCATTGGATTTTTGTTGAATTTTTTAATTTTCTTTGATTTTCTGTTCCAGATTAATTAATATTTACTTTTGACTTTTTCAGTTTGAAGCAACAGATCTTTTTTTCTAATTTGCCCTGTATTATGTTGTTAAACATTTTCATGTGTTTTCCTTAATTGGGTTTAAAATGTAAATGCTCAAGCTTGGGTGTTGTAGGGGCAGGTAAAGTAGTGGTGATTTTAGAGAATTAATATTTTAAATTAAAAATGTTATATCTTCAAGCTGTAATATTTGTTTTACCCATTATTTTCTAATTTTCAATGTACATGTTAATATCCACCATTCCATTTTTATAATTGCCAAGTTTGAATGTATTTGATCCTGTTTGAAAATTTTTATATCTGCACTTTGCTAGTAAAGACCTACTTCTGGCAGGGTGCAGCCGGTAGATTTTAGGAGACATGTTCTAGTCTTGTTTGTGATGTCTTCTCCCGGTGGGGAATATTTTCCATCGGTTGTGAACATATTTCAACCGGTTGATTATATTTTCTACTGGCTGTGACATCTTCCATCCATTAGGGACAACTTCCAGTCATGATTATTATACCTATTTATACGTATATCTGCTTTATCGTTATTATTGGTAAAAATGTATATACTGATCTATCCGTAGAGAGTTTGCCAGTTTATTTAAGTTCAGAATCTTGTTAATAATAGTAAGTCAAAATCGGGAAATAAAATATTATTAAAACATACCTACAACATTACCACTTAGAGGCGTCAATACTTCATTTTCACTTGGCCTCGTCCAAATTGTACCATCGTAATTAGGGAATGAAGGTTTGTCATGCTTGTTAATTTCCTACAAAAAATTAGTATAAGTAACTATCTCCAAACCCATAAAGTAGCACTTAAGAAGAATATTGTGCTCATTTCTGAATTCCCAATTATTAATTACTAATGCCTGTAAGCACCGTTTACTTTAAGCATCGATGTCCAATTGCACTAGTTATGCTTACTGCTAGATCAGTCATAGCTAGGCGAAGAGGAAAACCTACACGTACTGGGCAGACATACCTGGGTTCTCTCACTCGAAGACGTTCATATACTACCCTTCGAGTACAAAAAATAAGCAGATCCTGAAATGGAGTAGAACAAACCTAAGCATTCTATCGGGACTGCTTACAGGACATTGTCGACTAAATTACCACCTAAAGAACACGAGTCTGGTTCAGACCTCGAACTGTCGGTTCTGTAATTTGGAGGACGAAACTGCTGAGCACATACTATGCTCATGCCCAGCCTTGGGCAGGGTAAGGTATGACATATTCGGTTTTAGTACCTTAGAGCCAAAAGACTGAATTGTAATCCATAGAGGTGAGCCACAATGTACCTAACGAAGGTCGGAGGTGGAGGTAGGTAGCAAGAATTTCAATTCCAATTTTTCATAGCGTTATGTTTTGCTTAGCAAAGCCACGAAACCTTCGACGGTGAAGTTTAAACCTGACTTACTTGTTAAGACAACGCAAATGGCGACAAGTTTGAGGAAAGGCCTGGAGATTTATTATCGAATTCTCGTGTGGTATTCGATAGGTTATATCTTGTTGAAATATTTTTTTCTATCAATGAAAGTAATTACAAAAAAAAAAAAAAAATTGCAAATATCCCAATTTTGTTATTAATTAAAATCAATTAATCAATTAAAAATAACACCCCTTAACTTTTATCCCCCCAAATGATATTTTTTGGGAAAGAAAACTTTTCTGTTATCTACTTGATTTTTGCTTAATTGAAAAAAAACATCTGCTTGAAACACAAAGTGAATTATATACAAAATTCAAATCTCCCACTCTGAAAATTTGTAAGGATGTACGGATAGATGTTTGTTTCTCTCCCACGCAAAAGCTACTGATCCGATTTTTATGACAAGCCGCCACTGTAAAAAAATAATATACGAACATATGTATACTTTTTCTTTACCTTAAATTTCTGGAAGCGTTCTTCTGTTCCTAAAGTTCTACGAGCTGGTAAAGGAGACACATTGAACAAAGGTCCATCCTTATCAAAAGGTACCTCTTTTGCAATGGTTAATGTCTCTTCAATTATACCAGCCATTTAAAAAGAATCTTCAAAAGTATTTGTGTATATCTAGAAAATTCAACTATTTATAGAAAACAGTAGCTTGTTAAACAATATACTCATTAAAAAGTTGTTTGTTATTAATGTTATTTGGCAAAAATTTGTTTTTTTTCTTTACAATTTACAACACGCATTTACATACATTTATATTTAGTACAATGTAATTAATATAATTATATGATAATGACATTTCTAGGGTGGGTCACATGTATATGGAAACATTTTTTTTGTGAAATTTCGTTTTGTAATACTTGTAAAAGTAAAAGGGTGTTAAATTATGTACTTAATTAATATGTAAAAATCTGTTTCAATTGGAGTTTGTCTTCTGCCTCCAGATGGACATTGAAATTTGAGATTAATTTGGAAAATTATTAATTTATCGAAAATCCATAAAATATGATGTGTGAAAGCTATCAATTGCTAAGAGTGCTAAAATGGAGCTTATATATACATTTCAGATTAATTTTAAAAAATTTTTCTATTTTGTGACACTATCTTTACTTCCGGTTTGACATTGAAAATTCGTGAAATTGACAAAAATGGAGGGTAAAAAATTTGAACTAATTTCAAAGATGATATATTGAATAGAAAAACAAAGACAAACTATTAATATACGAACAATACAGCTTAGTAGCAACAAAGTCTTTTTGTTTATTTTGTACACAACGTAGTGGATGCTTCAGTTAAAGTCTTCACAACTCTTTCTACTGCTTGAGTATGACAGGGTGAACGTGAAAAAGGTAATTCACTTTCACCTGCTTTGCAATGAAGGAATTAAGAATTGTATCACACACGTTTCTTAGAATAGGGGGTACAGTTATTTCTTGTTTCCAGTCGATTAGATCGTAATAATTTTTTGCATCAAAGTTTTCACTTGGAACTTGGAATAACCTGTTCTCTGATACGTTTCTGACATGTTTTTGGGTATCAGTCAACATTGCCAGTAATAGATTTTCCGGATGTGCGAAATAACTGTTTCTCTGTATCACTGGATCTATTATGCCTTTCAGTTCAGCTGACAGGTATCTCGACATTGAAATTAAAGCCCATAAGTGTCTTGCTCCAATCTTTACATGTAGGATGAGTCTTAATATGGAACCAAATCCGAGCATGAACTTTAACAATGTAATTGGCTAAAATTACAAGGTTTTTTTGAAGGAACCTTTGTCGAAGAATGCGATTGGCACGAGTCTGCCATCTTGCATGGGACATTTTTCCTTGTGATTTATTTGCCAAGTGTTAAGGAAATATCCCAGTTGATCGCGGACACAATTCTATACATAAATAATTGGTCCGTGCTTAAATTGTTCACTGTAAGCGAAGGTACATAACAATAAATTTTTTGAAATTGAACTATTGGATTGTTTTCTCTAAAGCTTTCCCTATTGTACCTGAAAATGTCTGAGGTCCAGCTATAGCACCATCTATGAATTGGAACGAATGTCGAAATGGCAACTCGTTCATATGTAGCAAACAAATTATCCACTGTAACGGTTTCTTTAACCGCGTTTCAAGTAATCGCACTTTTTCCAGTATTGATGTTTGTTCCGTCACAACCAATAGCTAATCAAAAGACATTCCCTCATTAAAAAAATAACTTGATTTGAAAATAATATTTGACAAAAAGTTATAAAACAACAGGTAACATAATTACCTACGATCCCCCCTGTAATCAGTCGATAACACACAGTCGGCATCAATGTAATGATATCTCTTACGCACTGTAAAAAAAACGCACAGCTGTAAAGTAAATCGCACGGCTTCCCTGGCAACATCTTAGCAACTGTCAATAGACGTCGCCATTTTATTCAAAATTTACTATTTGAAAACATTCGATATTGTCACGAAAAGCCCAAAGGGCTAAGTATATATTGATTATGATTGAAAAATGGACTTTTGATTATCAACAATATAATATTAATTACGATTAAACGTTAGTTCTTTAATGTGCTTCTTTCATTGGTAATAGAGTAATAGAGATGGAGGAGATGGAAGTTTACCAAGCACCTCTAATATTGTAACTGTTATTTCTTATTTTTCTTATAAATACAAGTACAAGTGGGTCGTACGTAAAGTATAGTACGTTACTCGTGTTGTAAAGCATTTTACCTACGACCCCCCTATAATTAGTCAATAACACACAGCCGGTATCAATGTAATGATGTCTCTTACGCACTGTAAAAAAAACGCACAGCTGTAAAGTAAATCGCACGGCTTCCCCAGCAACATCTTAGCAACTGTCAATAGACGTCGCCATTTTATTCAACATTTACTATTTAAAAACATTCGATATGGCCACGTTTAACTATGAAAAGCCCAAAGGGCTAAGTATATGTATTGATTATAATTGAAAAATGGACTTTCAATTATCAACAATATATTAATACTACGCACTCGTCGCTACGCGGCATAGTGCGTAACTTTTCCATTCGTGCGTAAAATGCTTCTTACCACACACGTATACAACAAAATTTGTTTGTAACAATTTTTTATGAGTATACTGTTTCTCTTGATTTTGTGAATCTTAGATGTTAATCCGGCGGCAGATAATGATATCCAATTGTTATAAAGTTTTAAAGGAAAAGTAAAATAATAGGTAACATCGTTAAATTAGAATGATTGACGTATACAACGAAATTTGCTTGTAACATTTTTTTATGAGTACGATGTGTTTCTTGATTTTGTGCATCTTATATTGTTATTCCGGAGGCAGATGATGATATCCAATTATTATAAAATTTCAAAGGGCATTATAAAATAATAGGTAACATATCGTTTTATCGCTATTAGAATTCCCTGATACAAATAAATTTTTGACCCAACCTAATATTCACGTGGCATTTAAAAAAATACCTTTTCTTCTCTTATACCAGAGCGAAATAAAAAGTAAAACGTAACTTTGAAAATTCTATAATGTTTTTCTCATTTATTTAAACCGTTTTTACCGTGGGATTATATTCGCTCACTATGGCTAATTACTAACTATTGGTTTATTGAAGAAACACTCACACACTATAATAAACTTGATTTTTTTTATTGGTGACCCATTTTACCTATTTAAAGCACGTCTCAGCGTGTTTTTATCGAACTTTATAAAACGCGCGTGTTTTAAAGTTACCGTGGCAACATCAACAACTCGAGAAACGAAGTCTAAATCCATGGTCTAAAAAATCATGTCTAAATGACAATTTGTTTATTATTGATCTGACAGGAGTAGTTTGTAACGTCAAAACTTTTATTCGAAAAATATTTAACAATGTCAAATTTATAAATTAAAATGGAAAGTGCCGTTGGTATTGTTTGAAATATTAATATTTCGATTTTTCAAATCTTAGGAAATGGTATTTAAATTAATACTATTGACATTCACAGAACTCAATAAGGTTGAACTTCCATCAAAATACAAATTTGTTTATGCTTTTTTCATTTCCATGAAAACGCAAGGTATACATCATATACATCACGAATTCAACCTTTTGACATTTAGTTCTTATCTCCATCTATGATTTCCATTTCTTGTTGTTGTAGTATTTATAGACCTGTATTTATAATTTCAAAGTGCACCAATAAAAAAAAATAACGTAAAGTATTCGTGGATAACAACTGGTCTTTAAAACACTTGCTCTATTCGAGCGTGTTTTAAAGACCTCAATATCCACTTATACTTTAATATACTATTATACACACACTACTTAATGTCTACTAATTTATCTCCACTCGGTATAATAATTGTCCTTATTTATCTTTAGCACTTAAATATTGCACTATTTATATTGCGGAACTTCCAGAACAGTCGGGAATATTACTCTGTTATGAATTAGAGACGTCAAATGATCTTAAATAGTTTATAGGCAAACTATGTACTTTAGGGACCTTGATTTGTACTAAAGGAAGTGTACTTGACTCCGGCGCTGTGTATGTTTTGGTCCCATATTTCTGATACGGTTTTTGAATGTCGAAAACGACAAGTAGGTACCTGTACTAGGTATATCGTAGTATATGTGGTCTAATATGAAAAAGAAACTCGCCTATAGGATGTTAAAGTTCGTTTAAAAAAGTACATAGAGTATTGGAATGCAATAACCCTTTAGCAACCAAATGGGATATTACAGAGTTGTACTCAAACTTAACAGAATATTTTACAATTTAATAGTAACTGTTTGGTGGGTAAGGAAACTATTTTATTTTATAGCACATAATTTCATATTCGATGTGATCCACCACAAATTTTCTTTTATAATTTTAAAAATTGTGGCATTTTTCAATTGTAGGTACCTACCTAAAATTACTATTGAATTATTGTAAAATATTTCGTCAATTTAGAGTAGAACTTGTAATATTCTTTAATTATCTGGTTTTTAAAGGAGTATTACATTCCAAATACTCTATGTACCACGATACACTTACTCACGGTATGCTGATTTCCATTCCAAATTGCGTCCGAGCCGCGCAGTTACGTCACGCGGGAACCAGAAATTTACACCCACCTCTCACCAGTCATTCGATTCATTGTGTTTTCATGCAATACAAGGTGTTGTTAGCTTTAATTTCAATTTTACTTGAGTTGATTCGTTTATTTGGAATTTTATAACCGAGTAATTTACTGTTATTGATGTTATTTAATACTGTTTTATAAAATATATTCGATTAAGGGATATTATATAATTGGACAAATAAAAGTTTGAAACATATTTGAATTGACATATTTAAACAGACAGATTTCAAAAGTTTTTATGAATTCCACTTGTTTTTAATAGTTACAATTCAGTGATTGCAGAAAAAATGTATTTATTACGAGCAAAAACGTGACATTATTGCTTTCGAGTAATTACCATTACTCTCAAGCAATAATAATGTACCTATCACTTTTCGCTCTTAATACATAAATAACTATTTTGCATCGGCTACTAGGCAAGTTGCTAAGCAACAAATGTGAAATGGAATATTTCGTGTTAGGTCTAGGTTCACTCTAAAATCACGACAACTACGGCTTGTCAAATTATGACGTCCAGCGACAAATTAATGAAATGTCAGCAGATCGTTTCTGTCAAAGTTTTAGTAGGTAACGAGTAATTTCATAAGGTATTTTCTCGCGAGATCCCGTTGATATAACGGGAACTGTTATTCAGTTCCCTCTGCATTTTCGCGATAGAACGGTAATAGGAGAGTATGTTAATGACGTAATTTGGGACGTAATAAGTTATAAAACGGGATCTCTTTCAGTTCCCGCACCTAGGAGTATGGTTACTGGCGGTTATAGAAATTTAATTGACAGGAGTGACATTTGAAAATTAGAAATTTCATTGAAATTTCAGTATAATATCAAAGATAATTCATTGTTTTATGTATAATATCCACAAAGCTAGTAACTGCGAAAAAGTGTTTATTTACATTCTAAAAAGCTGAAAAAAAAACAGTTTCATTATATTTGCTTAATCAATCCATATAATTCACCCTAGGGTGAAAATAATCTTCCGAAACTCGTAGCCTAACTGAACTATGCAACGTTACTTGTGATGACATAACTACGAGAAGGCTAGTACCAAAAAAAATTGTAAATTATAGTTAAAACTAAAGAAAACGAACGACAGAAACAATGAAACCATATGAAACTTTGTAACTCGTTACTTTTTATTGAGGTTATGTTTATTTATTATTGTTTTCAAGTTAATTCTAATCGGTTAACCGGTTGATTGTCGTGAGAGATCATGAACAATAACAACCTTTAAAATTTCTAAATATCTTGTGTAAGTTCCTTGTGGGGATATAACCGCTCTGTAACCGACTTCACATCAACGGTATCTCACGAAAAAATACTTGTAGTTGTTTTCTATAAGTATTTATAGGCTTTTATTTCTGTGTACCTATTGAAAATAGCTATAGAGAAAATATTTACATATTTCTTCAATTTACATTTTAATTCTGATACAAAGCCCATTAGCGGCGAATTCGGAGTAATGAGATATTATCAGTTTATTTCTTTCAAAGTTTTTGCAATGTATGCATGTATTAAAATTGAACGATATGTTGTCATAGAAAAAATATAGTATGCAATTCGCAACAAAATGGCCACTTTGCACTCGTATGAATTGCTGCACTTGCTTTCGGCTGCAAATTCCATACTCGTGCAAAATGGGCATCATTTCGTGCTCATTGCATAATATACTATTTTTTTTATTGGTGACCCATTTTACCTATATAAAGCACGCCTCAGCGTGTTTAAATCGTACTTTATAAAACGCGCGTGTTTTAAAGTTACCGTGGCAACATCAACAACTCGAGAAACGAAGTCTAAATCTATGGTCTGAATCATGTTTAAATGACAATTTTTCTATTATTCATCTGACAGGAGTAGTTTGTAATGTCAAAACTTTTATTCTAACAATATTTAACAATGTCAAATTTATAAATTAAAATCGAAAGTGCCGTTGGTATTGTTTGAAATATTAATATTTCGATTTTTCAAATCTTAGGAAATGGTATTTAAATTAATACTATTGACATTCACAGAACTCAATAAGGTTGAACTGCCATCAAAATACAAATTAGTTTATGTTTTTCTCATTTCCATGACAACGCAAGGTATACATCATTATACAGCACGAATTCAACCATTTGACATTTAGTTCTTATTTCCATCTATGATTTCCATTTCTTGTTGTTGTAGTAGTTATAGACCAGTATTTATAATTTCAAAGTGCACCAATAAAAAAAAATAGCGTAAAGTATTCGTGGATAACTGGTCTTTAAAACACTTGCTCTATTTCGAGCACTCCGGCTTCGCCGTCGTGCTCGAAAAATCGCGCGTTTTTTAAAGACCTTAATATCCACTTATACTTTAATATACTATTATATGCGAAATTTTCATACATACCTATTTTATTGGCTTTTGCACCTCAACTGGTTTTAGAGGACCGTGAAAAAGGATCTGTGCTTTTATAGAACAAATAAACATAATCTTGGAAAATATCCAACTAATGAAATCGGTTTAATAAACAGTGGCGTATCATGATTGTGTGATACCCCAGTTCCAACCTGATTGAGAGTCCCCCAATTGACCACACTAAGAATGAATGGTTCGATAAAACGAACAAAACAAAAAATTATAAAAATTTTTTTATAAGCAAAAAACAAACAGAAAAGTAAGATACGGAAATAAAAGTTTTTTTCTCAATTATCCTAAAACAAAAATCACATTCCCATTTAAAAGGAAAAAATATGAAATGCGGAAAAAGATACTTAATCTCAAGAAAAGTCATAATTTTTAATAATCTTCATGGACAGCGCCCCTCTTTAAACTAGTGTTAGATTAGATTAGAATTGGAGTGAACATTTCAGATAGGTACCTATTGTCAAAAATATTCTTAGAATACCTACTTGTGTGTGAGAGGTTGTGATATTGACTGCGGATGCTTACGGTTCCATTAGCCTAACCAATTTAGAATACTTAGTTACTACATTGGGTCTAAACTGTAGTCTATAAATTAAGAATTTATACATTTCGACAGGATCGCTTACATTTTCTGCCTTTCTATATTTGATGAAATGAAGAATTGGGAATTTTGCCGAATCCCACTAATGTTCCAACCATTGGTAAGGTTCTTTATCGAGTCCAACATCCATGGACTCGGGACCTCGGTTTTACGTCTCCTCCGAAAGACAGCATATTTATATTATACCTCGTGGTATAATGCCTGCGAGGTGTAATTTGCTACACCGCTGCAGGCTGTACAGACTCTACGACGGCTTTTCACTCGGTAGTCACCGATCCAAGTACTAACCGCGCTCGACATTTCTTCACTGTAATCGCACCAGAGGCGTTACACTACAGTGCTGCGCATTGCATTTACTGAGAACGGAAAGGTCGGGACTCGTCATAGCGATAGAATAAATCCACGTGGTTTCAATAAACTGGGCTAGAACAAGATATTACCGTGAATACCAGGACTTACGGAATCAGCTTCAATGTGATATTGGAAGAAATATATGAAGCCGAAAAAAAAAGATCTGAACATTGGAAAGATCTAGTAGGGCGTAGACAATCAAAGATTCTTCTTGGTGACTAAAACCTGTTGAGATCAAATGAATGCATAAGTCAAAGTAA
>CAJUYH010009883.1:0-13089 GCA_910591685.1 Galerucella tenella
CCTGGAAAATTGAATTTCTCCATGAATCCCGCTTTAATTTCATTCCTCTTTTCCAATGTTAAAGGGAATTGCACCCAATTGGCAGCAAAAGTATCAATTATTGCCATTGTAACTTCATGAATTGCTCTTGACATACTTTGTTGAGCTACTGACACATTGTAACTGCAGCCAATAACTCTTTGGTATGTACCAGTTGCAAAAAAATGCAAGGACCCAAAAAATTTTACTGCTGGTGGAATTGCCACTGGATTTACATCATTGGTTGATGCTGGAATAATCCCATTTAGCAAATAATATGCCATATCTTGAGTTTGGCGAAATAATTCGTTAAACCTTACATTTTCTATTTGGAAACAATCACTATTGTCACGCATTATTCTTCTTTCAATGTTTTCTAGTCGAATCACCTCTATTCTTTCATCCTCCTTAACAATTAAATTATTTATCGGAAGCATTGTGATTTTATAATTTATTTTTTAGCACATCCAAAACACAAATAAAAATAAACAATAACGATGACAATTGTTTTGTTTGTCAATTTTCCTTAGGTAGAAATCGAAAGTCCCTAAAATATCCCCCAACTTTATCTTAATGTTTTTAGAATAGCTAGTAGTTAGAAAAGCCTCCCCGAGATTTACCGAAGTGTTGTCGACAGTGACACGAAGTACGCAAAAAGGCTACTGTCGACTTTTAAAATAGATTTCTATTATAGAAAGCTACTTGTAAAATTCTATAGTGCACAGAGTCCCGGTTCTTGCCCGCCAAAGTCCCCGATTCTCTCTAGCAGCGCAGCCGCCACGGGGTCTTCGACCTCCAATGCGCCTGAACTGCTTGGCATACTTAAATTTAGTATCTTAAACTAAAACTAATATCTAATAATACGCTTTAACTAGTCCTTTCTAGTGTACCGTTTTTCCCCCTTCGCAGGGGGAAATGCCCTTTTGCAAGGCCTGTTGAACCACGTGCAATGCGAGATTTTACTGCCTGCCAGTCGTTTCCACCTTCGCCACGAGGAGGCGGGGCCCCAGACTTCCGTAGAGCACGACCAGCTAGCTAGATAAACTAGCGTCACTTTATGTTCGCTTTTATTGTTACAGATACACACTAATCACTTAACACACTTATAATAACACTATTTGCTGGTCGAAGGCGAAAGATTTATTCGCATTGGAGAGAAACCAGTATAATATGACCTGCCAACATCAAGGCTTCGCCCTCGCGTAGAGGGCGTCGCCCATCTCTGATATATTTGAGAATATCAACTAATGTTATTACCACTCGCATGTCTATACCTTTCACTATTCAACTACAAATCACATACACAGACCAACAGCTTCAAATACAGATCACGTCTTCACCGCCATTTTTGTTGTTTCCGTTGACATCGGAGCGCACCATGAATCGTAACTGTAATTTCCCGATAGGACAAGACCTTCCCATAGCTTACGCCTCAAGAACACTTAACGATTCGGAACAAAATTACTCTACAATTGAGAGAGAGTTACTTGCTATAGTTTGGGCAAATAAATATTTTCGCCCACATTTATATGGCCGTCAATTTAATATAATAACAGATCACAAACCTCTCGTATGGTTAAATTCATTAAAAGAACCAAATTCTAAACTTTTACGTTCCGAATTAAACTGGAAGAATTTGACGTCCACATTTTTTATAGAAAAGGTGAATCCAATAATGTAGATTCTTTATCGCGAATAAAATTGCATACTGAAGATACACATCCAATTTTGAACGTCACTTCATTTTGGAAGAATGTCGATGAAATTTTAGGTGAAACCAGTTACTATAATAACTCCAATACGTCCGAACAGGCATACCAAACTTTAAGTACTCCTTCACCAATTACCAATAGATTGACAAATGAAATCCCAACCACATCAAGAAATCTCCTACAAGAGAAAGACAATTTTTTAATGAAAGCAAACCTTTACGGAATTCTTACAGAAGACAACATTCAATCACAAAGTTAAAACGATCACCAAAATCAAAATATGACAGATGACAATACTGTACACTCAAATTTCGACGAAAACCCAATTATAGGCATACTCATAATCGAATGTGCCGTAAATCACGGTGAAAATCAAATATTTATACAATCAGTCTTAAGGCGCTTTCGGAAACTTACCCAGGTTGACACGATCCCTAACCTGCACGTTCGTTTATCTAACCCGAGTTGCCTACCTGTACTCGGAAACTTCCGAGTTATTGACTGGATGACTGACCCAGGTTCATTTTTCGTAACCCACCTCGAGAGGTAGGTCGGTAGAGACGCTATAGGCACCGCATGCGCATTACTGAAGGGTAATATAACATAACCTAATTCTTTTGGTGGTAACGAAATATTTTGCTTTTATCAATCATGAACAAAAGGGGCCTTGCTACATTAACGGCGTTGGCATATGATTATTTTTTTGAAGATGATGACGAAGTTGAAGAAGAGATGTATGTTTTGTTATCTTTCAGTAAGATTAGGGTCCGTATTTTCGAGATCAATCGAAATTTTTCGTATGCGATTTAGTTCGAATGAAAAAAATCGCACACGATTCGAAGATCATATTTTTGAACCATCTTCGAAAATGTATTCGTATGCGATGAATATTTGTATTGGCAACACCGCAAATTCGATCATTCCATTTCTTGCTCATAAAATTGTTTGCCTTTTTCAACCGCTTTTCGGTTGTCACCTGTCAGTGGTCACTAACCTTTATAAAAAAACTTGAAAAGTTAAAAGAATGTTAGTAGGTGGAAATGGAAAGTGAAAAAAAAAAGAAAAATTAAAATATGCAGGATTCGTATCAGCTGAACAAAAAAGAGAGTTGATTGAATTTATGGAAGAACATCCGGAATTAAAATCTGGGAAATTCACGAACCAGTTTAACCATCAAACGGCACAGTCCTTATGGATAGAAATGACAGAGAAATTAAATGGTCAAATAGGTGCAAAAAAGAACTGGAAACAATGGCGCAAGGTATGTACTGATAAAAATAATAATTATTTAAGCCTAAACAGGTCATAGATCCAGGGTACCAAAAATAAATAAATATTAAAGCAAGTAATAAAGCTTCATCCATAAATTAATTTTGCATACACATATTCAATAGAACTCACAACTATTTATCACACCATTATTAGAACTCGAAGAGAACATTCCATAGAAATAAAAAAAATTGCTTAAATAGTGTTTTCTGTGGAGAATTTGAAAAAAATTGTTTTGCATTTGCTTTAAAAACATAAATGGTAAAAAACTGATACATTTTTTTTTACTTTTTAAAAAAGCTTCAATATGATCTTTTGTTTCAGACATGGCAAGATATGAAATCTAGTGCCAAAAGAAAAAATACGATAATAAAAAATCATAGACTGGAAACTGGAGGTGGATCCACAACTAACATAAAACTCACCAATGATGATGAGAAAATCATTGACATTATTGGTTCTGTGGCAGTAGAGGGTGATCCCTTAGTATTAGAATCATCGAATTATTTTGATTTCAACATTGGCCCTTTGGAAGATCATGTATACTGTACTATGGAGGAAGAAAAGAGAGGGATAATGATAAAGGCGATAAACAAGACAATGCAGAAAAAGAAAATTTTGAATTGCCGCAGAAAACAAAAATTAGCAGTCAGGACAAAACAGATATTGAATTATATACCCCAAAGATCAATGAGACAAAGAAAAAAAAAGATAATATATTGACATCAGGGAGTCGTAAGCTGAAACACTCAGCTGTAAGAGTTCAGAGGCTAAATAAAAGCATAGAAGCAAATGAACAGCTTCTAAGCCTAACCTCCACCAAATATAAAAATAGAGCAGAATATTTAAAGGAGAAAATTGACCTTTATAAAAGAGATGTTGTGGCCAAGGAATCCATTGCAAAAAGTTTGGGACTCTTAGTAAACTACATCAGTAACAATTAAAGTTATTTGCTTAACTTTACCATGTTTTCATTTGTTATTTTTTGTTTGATGTGAAAGTAAATTTGTTTAGTTTTTGTTATCTTATTCCTTTTCATGAGTAAAGGTAAAGCTTGTCATTTGAATAATGGTTTTTATATATTCAGGTGTTCCCAAGTAGGTAGGTACTATGTTGTCATGTACCAAAAATTTTAAGATTGTTGCAAAAAATTATTATTTTTATTTATATTAATATGAGATAAGTTTGAGTTCTTTTTAATATTCAAGTGATATTTTGTTATAAAGTGATATAAATAAATAACTGTTTTGTAATCCGCCCTTTCTTTTTACTTTACCCAGCTATCAATCAAATAATTGTAAGATCTATAAAAGGATAGGGATATTTCAATAATTAAGTAGAGCATTGATTTTTTAATGATTTTATTTAAAAAAAATGTCCTACATTATAATCATCATTATAAAAGTCTATAATTAATTTTGGAAGTGATTCCTAATTATTAAATTTTGCCACCTTCTACCTACCATAAGTTGCTGATCTTCATTTCTATTCTCATTAATATTGGCATCATACATTCCATAATCAATTTCATCAACTTCCTCATCACCCAGTTCAATGAGTGGTACATTATTATTAATGCACATATTATGCAGAACTGTGCAAGCATTCACAATTTTTGCAGCTGTAGTAGGGTCATAATGTAGCACCCTATGTTTCAAAAGGCATCGAAATCTCATTTTTAGGATTCCGTTACACCTTTCTATAATGGACCTAACTCGTCTTTGGCTTCTGTTGTAGTTATCTTCTGGGAAATCCGGCAAAGCATTTTGAATTGGAGTCAGCATCCATTGTCTTAGTGCATACCCAGAATCGCCTTGAAACAAAATTTTTTAATTATTGTATGAAAAATATATAGGTATTAAATATTGTAACTTGAATTCCAGTACTCACCTAGGAAACAAAACGATCTGTGACCATGGTTGTGTATATTTCTGATGTACTGGTAGGCTACACTATTATTGAAAATATAGCTGTCATGACTGCTGCCAGGATATCGGGCACAAACATTTATTATTTTTAAATCTGGATCACAAACCTGAAAATATAAATATTCATGTTTTATGAAATATGTTTATAAGGATTACAAATGTACTAACATGAAAAATAATACTCTTGTGTCTCAAAATAACAAATGCATAGTTTCATTTCTGTATCCAAAATCTCAATTAAAGCCTTCTACCCCAAAGATAATAAATTTTTTTCACCCTTCTATGCTATTCTGAGAGACTTTCTCTGTGATTTAAAATAAAGATATGTGCTGGGAAAAATTTGCATATGTAATATGAAAGATTACTATTTTTCATCCTATTGAATATATGCAGCACAAATCTGTTCATATACACTTTTTGACGAGAAGAAGTTTAAAATATTTTTTCATTACTCACCAGCTGCACATTTAGAGAATGGTACCCCTTACGGTTTACATAAGCTTCCTCAGGGTATTGGTTTCCCTGTTTTGGGGCAACTATGGCAACATGAGTGCAATCTATACAACCAATTATGCCAGGAAAGTTGTGTAGTCTATAAAACCTAAAATATATCATGATTGTAGATAATTTATATTAATTTTTTTCTAATACAATAATGAGAGCTATTAGTTGAATTAGAGTAAAAAAATTTGAGGTACAATCTATAGTTTTGAGATACTATGTATGAAGGATATAGGTAGTATATTGTGGTAGGAAGAGATAATTAATAGAATTTTTTTGTAAATTCCAATGCTTTCTTACAAAGCGGCCTAAAATATATAGTACCTAATACCTATACATTAATAACCTAATCGCAAACGGGAGTTTGTTTGGGCTGAATTAATTTTTAAGTAGCACTTACTTGTCCCTTAAAAAACGTAGTTCTTCCATGTTTCTAGGTAAATGAACAGACTCATTAAAAATTTGAGGCACATTGAGGGAATCTACTACCTCATGCACCACCTTGGACACTGTACCTTGTGAAATTGCGTGGTTCATATTTTTGGCTATGTCCCACTGATAACTACCACTTGAAAAAAACCTTAATGTGGTCAAAACCTGCAAAAAAATAATTAAGTAATTAAAGGGAATGTATTAATTTGGTGAGAATACTAGGTATGTTTTCAAAGTTTGAGTTTTTTATTTATACCTATCCATGATATTATTATGTATACTATCTTACCCAAAAAATTGTTTTACTGCTTTTGCTGCAGCCGATAGGAATCAATAATAAATGCTTACTGTTTACACACATGTATTATTCACGATTTATAAATAAATATAACATGAAAAAGTATAATGTTTTCAAAAATTAGTTATTCACCCATTGTACTTACTTTTCTCGTTATGCATAGCGCTGATATTCTAGTGGGATGAGTTAGGTGGGGCTCCAAAAGATCAATTAGTTCCGCAGTCATAGGTTTCGTTAGTCTATACAATTTCACAAATTGACTATCCGATAATTCCTCAAAGGGGTTTTGAAAAGGAAGGTACACTCTATTTTCTCTATCCGCCAGAATTTCAGCATCTTCCAATGCATTTATAACGTTTCTTTCAATAAGAAAATTCAAGCCTGCCATTATTCACAACACATTCATAAAACACTGTAAAACACCAAAGTGACAATTCTACACAAAAAAAAAAAGGTTATATATGACCTAACCGTATACGAAGTTTGATATTCGAATGGTGCATACCCACTCGAGTCACCCCATTCGAAACAAATCGTGCACGAAGCCTTCGAAAGTGATTCGAAGATACGGATAACCGATTTTCGTGCGAAATTCATTCATTTTCGTACACGAAGTGTACTCGAGTGATCTCGAAAATACAGTCCTAGGAAACATTTTCCTAAACGAAGACGAGTTTGCATCCAGATTTATGGAGAAGTAATTTTATGTTATTCCATGACAGGTATGTATCTTCTAATGATATTTTCTTCACAAATCGAACATCACAAATTTCGTTAGATTCCCAGAGTCATTTCCGATTAGAAAGAACTACAATTCAAATCATTTTGGAACAAGTGGGACATACAATTTATCAGGACACTTCACTTGGAGGTAGACCATCATGTCCCCAGATGCAGCTACTACTGACCATATGGATGTTAGCCAATCAAGAGGTGTATAGGTAATTGCATTCTCATCCATATTTCAGTTGAGATGTTGATAACTTTTGTAGATCAGTAGCAGACCGCTTTGACGTCTCATTAAGCACAGCCTGGGAATATTTCCAAAGAATTGTTAGTGTTCTGGTTCATGTTCCTGGTCAATATATCAAATGGCCTGAAGTATATGATAATGTGAAGAGAGGCTTCAAGAAAAGGGGAGGTATTGATGGTGTTATAGGGGCTATTGATGGAACACATGTTCCTATTGTATCTCCTACTTTTATGGCCAATAAATACTTGAATAGGAAACAATACCATTCAATTATTTTGCAAGATGTTTGTGATACTTCTTATATCTTCACAGATTGCTTTGCAGGTAAATTTTTTGAACCTTATATTTAGTTTTATTTTGCCTGATTAAATTTTTGGTGTACAAATATTACAAAATTAGTATAACGAAAATTATTCTTTCCTATTTGCAGGGTGTCCAGGTAGTGTGCATGATGCTCGAGTTTATAAGATATCACCATTGTATAGACAGATAATGCCAGAACCCAATGAAGAATATCATCTATTGGGTGATACAGCATATCCAAATAGTGTTAACACTTGATAACACCATATAAAGATAATGGATATTTAACCCAGCAACATAAAAAATTCAATTATCTCCATTCATCAACTCGTGTATTCATTGAACAATCGTTTGAGTTGCTGAAGGGAAGATTCAGAATTCTGAAATTTATGAATATTTACAAAACTGAAATGATTCCACAAGTAATAATTGCTTGTTGTGTTTCACACAACATATGTATGCATAAAAAGAATACAAATATTGAAATGTATCTACATGAATTGGATAATGAACAAATTACCGATCAAATAGTTCAAATTGATACTGCATCATGTAATAAGAGGGATATAATTTGTAAACAAGTTATGTTATAATAACTTTGTTTTATTGTTTATTACCATTATCCACATCAAAAACCAAAAACACAAATGAATCTCTTCCAATCATGAAACACAAATATCCTCATATCACTGGGTTGAAAAAATTAGGAACCATTTTTTCTATCAAATCATTTATTAACATAAATTAAATGTCAAAAATAATAAATGAATAATTTGCACAAAAAACAAAATATAAATCCCTAATATCACAATAAAAACGAACAAAAACAATAAAATAAAACTCTTAGAATCTATCTAAAATATCATAAAAAACAAAACTAATCCTTATGAATTTGAGCAAACAAATATTTATCACAAAAAGTAAAATAAGTTTTGACAAACAAAAATAAATAAATTTATAGAAAACTTGAAAATAATTCTCATGAGTTTGAAAAACACTGTTTTCATTTATCCACTAATTTTTCCAATATTTGCAGTAGGCTGTCTTGTCTTTTCATTTTCTCCTCATGGCGATGTTGGCAATCTTCTTTAAATTTTTTCAACCATTCAGGTTCGTCTTTGGATGGTTTCTTCCTCTTCACAGGACGAGTGTTCCCGCGTAACTCAAATGAATTAAATTGGGAGAAAATAGAGGACTGTATAAATAAAAACTTACCGATCTTTTGTTGTTGTAGTTTTCTTTCTTTCGCTCTCACTTCGCTCCAGAAAAAGAGGGGTGAGGGAGCAAGGATAGAAAATGGACAATCAGGAGGGAGTAGTAGCAGTTGATTTGATATCCACCGAGTAAAATTTTAAAAATCTTGAATTTGCTTCGGGCGACCTTATTTTAAACTAGACTTTGTTCAGTACTGACTGTATAGGTACTACTTTTAGTAAACTCGTTATCAATAATTCTGGGCACATTACCGTGTTGTCAAACTTATTTCTTTAATTACGAAAATAGCGTAAACAACGAGTATTAGTATCCTGTAGATGAAAATAATTACAAATGTGCTGATGCAAAATTGTAGTCAAGAATTTTCAGGGAATAATTTAATTAGTCTCTAGAATTCAAAATTAGGAACATAAAACATGGTTCAAATATCAATCAAAAAATTACCTGTACAATCAGATTTGAGGTACTCAAATTTCCCTCAGCGTCAGGAGTTGGTATAGATGGACCTGCAAAGTTGCTGCATAGTGAAATTGGACTTATATCTGGATCCTTTGAAAAAATGGAATCCATATCTTTAAGAAAAGTTTTCACCCTTCGTCCTGTACTGCTGTTGTTATCAACAACTTTTTATATGCTTTCCTTAGGTTTTTAAATTTATTCTCACATTGTTCTATTGTCACATTTAATTTGCTGATACCCCAATCTAATCAGCAATTGATTTCCAAATGGTTTTATTTCTTGTTTTTTTATCTTCAAATTTGAACTTGTTTTTATCATACCATTGTATGAGTGATTGGACCTGAGGTGTGGACTAATGCAGCTTATCATATGACTATGAAATAGGGAATTTTCATAGTACAAAGATGAATATATAGAAACAACAAAGTAATTGAATTACTTTTAATATAATATAGGTAAACACAAAATATCAACTTGATCTTATCCTGACATACTGCCAATATATTTGATAAAGTTGTATACCTATTGGTATTTTACTGAATGAATTATGCAAACTTGGTTTCTCAGTGAATGCTTTCCTTGAGTTTTTATGAATTCAAACTAACCTTGCAATTATCAACATGTCAAGTGTTGAGTATGCAAGTTTTTATCTATGGAATACAATGTTACATTAGGTGTCCTTCGTAGGACAAAATGTATAAACTCATAAGGAACGCAAGACTGAGAACTCCTTCACGAAGTTCTGAACAGTGTGCATGAATGAATAGTTCACCACCAACTTGATGTTTCTAAGTCCTGGCCTGTCCCTAGATTTTCTTCCTCATGACATATATCAGTTTCCACCCCAATTTCATTATTTTTGCTGGTAGTGTATTCTTGTGGAAATTCTTCACACTGGGAATAATCTGAAATATGTCCAAATGAAAAATAGGAACAACTGTAATTACTAAAATATTCATACCTTCAAAGTGATCCTCATCTTCATTTAATTCGAACATTTCAACTGAAAAATTAGCATTGAGAAATTAAACATCCTTTTAAGAATTTATCAATATATTCACCTGGAGATTGATGCACTTCTTTTATATGTCGTCGAACATTACTCTCCTGACTAATGAAGCCACATCCCTTACATCTCTCCAAATTTTCTTTGACTTGCATGATTTTTATTGAAAAATAATAAATAATGATAATGTAATCAAATTAAGACAAATAATAATTTATTGATGTTATGACGTTAGCTGTCAGATCAAAAACGAAACTATAGAACGAAACCTATAAGTTCGTAAACTACAGTTCCCGGGTAGGTTATCGGAGTGATTCATCACGTGACCTCTGGATCGAGTTAGTGAGCCGGAGTGAGCTTCCGAAAACGCCTTTACATTCTCCTGCGAAAATAAAAAAAATAATTCTTTTCAAAAACAAACAACGACTTTCCGTTCAAATTTCTAAAAATAATTTTGATAATGATGTAAAAAATTTCAAAAGAATATATGTTCCCAGATATTCAATACTATCTATATTTTGAACATCCCAGTCCGTACGAACCGTTTTCGGTATGCTTACAGAAATATTTCAAGTCGTCATCTATAAAATTTAAAAGATGCACGACCGAATTATTGGACGTAACAAACAAAGACGATTTCCAAGAAACCATTGAAAATTATTATGAAAGCAAATCGAATTACCCTGGAATCAAAAAATTAAAGAAAAATACTATTGGTTCATTATGAAAAAATCCATTCAAACATTTATTAATGAATGTAAGATATGTCAATGTGAATATGATGGGTACCCATTAAAATTAAAAATGAATTTGACACCCACTGCAAGAAAACCTTTTGAAATAATTCATATAGATTCATTTACATTCGAAAAACTTGAAATTTGAACAATAGTTGTGTTGGATATTTACTTAAAGGAATAAATAAATGTACCAACTTCCAGAGTAATAAGTGAATATATTGAAATAAGGCAAATTTAGGTGAATTAAATTATAAATGGAACAAAGGAATAAGCAATGCAATTGCTGTGAACAGAACGAAAGTTGCAGTCTTACTGATCATACCTACTTTTGGGTACATGGCTTAAGGACCCTGAAAACACATGGCCATAACTTAAAGCTGACACACAAACTAAAACTCTAAAGCGTAATGAATTGTCATCTTAAGATATTATGCATGCAGGGTTAGAAATACAACTCAAAATATTTCTTCAGCACTCCCACTTATTTTGAATGTTCTAAGAAATACATAATTTTTTTCTCAACTGACAGAACTGCGCTTTTGCTGATGGTTTGGTAAAAATATCCGCTAACTGATCCTTACTGCTAACATATTCTAATGCTATTTGTTTTTTATGTACAATGTCCCGAACAAAATGATATCTCACATCAATATGTTTGGATCGCTTATGGGACTCTGAATTTGAGGCCAATTTAATTGCAGCTTGATATTAAATCCTATTAAAAACTGACGCAACCAAATGGCCTCTTTTGCACCTTGACACAAAGCGATATACCCTGACTCAGCGGTTGATAATGAAACCACACTCTGACGCTGACTTCACCAGGAAATTGGCGCCCCGTTAAACATGAAAACAAAACCGCTCCTGGATTTTCGAGTATCTAAACAGCCAGCATAATCGGCATCAGTAAAACTCGACAAATTAAATATACTTCCACTGTTCCCATAAGTGATTTCAAAATTCACCGTGCCCTCTAAATAACGCAAAATTCTCTGCACAAATTTCCAGTGTTCTTGATCGAAAGATTCTGAAAATTGGCTGGCATAATTCACTACAAACTCTATATCAGGCCTACTTATTCGCGCAGCAAAAAGCAGAGAGCCTATTGCTTCACGATACGGTATCTTATTTTTGTCCCAATTTTCAAAATTTGACGATTTTTCCTTTCTAAGATGAACACCGGGCTCGGCAGCTATGCTAGAAAATGTTGCGTCTTGCATGTTGAATTTATCTAAAAGCTTATTTACATAAATGGGTTGACAAACTTTTAAGGAGCGCAGCTCCCGATTGCCTATTATTTGAAAACCCAAAAATTCGCATGCTATTTGTACAGTTATCTTCAAATTACTTTGCAGGTATTCTAGCACTTCAGTTATCGCGCTAGGATTCTCGCACATGAGCAGCCCGTCATCGACATACAATGCTAAGTATACCGAAACACCTTTGACGGTACCAACAAACACGCACTGATCACTTTCACAACTAGCGAAGCTGAATATCTTTAGGAATCCTACAAATTTCTCGTTCCAGCACCGGGGGGACTGCTTTAATCCATAAAGGCTGCGATGTAGCTTGCAAACAGAATTTTCTTCTTGGCAATAACCGGGGGGTTGCTCTAGATATATCTCCTCCTGAAGTTGACCATAAAGGAAAGCTGTCTTTACGTCAAACTTCATAAGTTCATAATCACGTTGCGCCGCAAGTGCTAACAATATTCTTACGGATTCATATCTCACAACAGGTGCGTAGGTTTCAAAATAATCGATACCTTCTCGTTGAGAAAATCCTTTTGAAACCAATATAGCTGTAAGAATTTCTATTAAAATCCCTACAAAAGTATTGAACCTACAAAAGTATTGAAGCCAACCCTGTTTTTCGAAATATTCAAGACCGGTCATAAGCGTATTGTTCCCGCTATTAATTAGTTCAGTCCAGTCAATCTTGAGCTCAACAACCGAGGAGTACGTTGCTCTATATGTCTCCTCTTTTCATTTACCATCCCTTTCCTTGGGAAATATAATAATTCTTTCTATTTCAATTTGAAAGTGAAGTGTATATTGTTACCAGTGACTTATTAGTGTTTTGGAAATTTGTAAGTAATCCAATTTAATTGTTATACTCCCAAATATCTTTGGACTGCCGGTAAACCTTTCTGGCGCCAATATCATTCGCTGCGGAGTTGCCGTTCATAGTGCATCAAGTTTTATTTCCTCTAACTCGTTTCTATTGCCACCT
>CAJUYH010009884.1:0-13088 GCA_910591685.1 Galerucella tenella
AAAAAAAACAAATAAAAATATCAATATATAAATGTTTCAACAAATGAATGAGCAAACATATGAATCGAATGAATAATTATATGAATAATTGATAAATTCAAATATGGAAGTATTGTACGAGAATGAGGGAGGATTACGTTAAGTTTGAATTTATCATTTGAACTATTGGTATTTATACAAGGGAATCACTCTAACCACTTATAGGTAGAATAATTTAAATGGAAAAGGTATAAAAAACATGATAAAAAAAAATAGAGGAATAATAGACGACATGAAAAAAACAGTGAGCAAGAGAATAAATGGTAATGTGTACGAAGATAAATGAGGCCGTGAAGTTAACTCTTTCTCTTTCTACTTTCATGAAAAAAAAAAAAATGGTGAGGATCATCCGAGTCGGTAGTAAAGATCAATACGTCACCACCACTACTTTTTCAATGCGGCAACAATACACACGTTGATACTCTTAGCATCATATGAATGGATAAATATATTTCTATTTTTTTTTTATCTACTTGAGTATTTTCACTCGGGTGAATTTATACGAATGTCACTTTGTTTTTATGTCATTTACTTTTATTTATACAAATAATTTTAATATTATTTCCCTGCATTTTTCTGTATTCTTTTTTATGTTTGAATCACTGAATGAAAAATAAACAAACCTGCTTTTGGACAACAAAATGATTGGCTCTTGGATAATTACATGAGATCTGTTTTCATAAAGACAAACAATTGAAAGTTCACTCGAAAAAATCGGCGACTTCAGCAAGCTCTCGCGCGCGGGCTTGTTCGTGAGCCCATCTGTCCTCTGCCAATTTGTCACTGAGACTCCATTTATCATGATAAACACGTTGGTTGCATTCTGGACACTTTTTACCCCCTGAAACAAATATCAATTGATGAAAAATTATTATCATTTCGCTGTCTTTTTTTTTTCATTTATTATTGAATGTGAAAGATATTTTTGCAATACCATGGAATGGAGGTGTCTTCATAAATGTCATAAGACATTTTAAATGGAAGAGGTGGCCACAATAAAGTCTTTCTACGTGAAATTCTGCATCTGGATTGACAATTGCGTCTGATGGATTGAGTGGAAGACATATGCCTTTACAAAGCTGACAATTTTCGTTTGGAAACTTTTTCACCGTACTGGAAAAATAGTTTAGTTGGAAGTTTAATGGTATTAAACAACAATACACCGGTAACATATTTTTGGATTGATAGTATTCGTTACTATTTAGCGATGCAATAGAAATAAATTACCGTATTAAAAATGATGCTACGGTGTTTAAAGATGGTGAGGGTGAAAATTTTTGATTTGGTTTTAATTTTAAGGGTGGCTCAACACAACGACGCGCTAATTCTCGCGCCTGTCCCAAAAGATATCGTGAAAATAGCGGCGGGAAATTAGTTTCCACGTCGGTAAATCTGACAATAGATTGAATTACGATATGAAAAATTGCAAATTATTTTGATAGTTGCATAAATATAAATTTAAAACAAAAAATACCTCACAGCAGTTATTGGATAATCATCCGGCACAACAATACGTGCTCTATATGAATAGAGACCCTCGTGAACATCAAGACAAACCAATGATGTTTTTTGTTTCAATTTCAAACTGTCATTTCTGTTCAGAAACTTTTTTAACAATGATATTTCATCGTAACAACAAATCAATGGATTTTCTTTAATGAAATTTTCGATAAATTTCAATGTTGGTAGAATCTAAACCCAAGAATAGCAATGCAAACAATTGTATCTTTTATTTGAAAAATTGTATAACTGATGTTTCAATTTACTTACTTGAGCCTTTCCCAAAATATTCTTGCACTCTTTTTCACAAACGTCCGTTAGTCCATTCAATAATTTTGATGACAACGTATTACTTTTTAATTCAATTAGAAGTGGCTCTTCAGGATAAAGATTTGTAAATTGGAAGCACACGACAATTCTCTTAAATGCTGTACGTCTAAAAGAATGTAAAACAAAAATAATAATAAATTGATTAATCATTAGATAATAATAATTGATAAGTAATTCCAACACATTTGTATATTGTGTAAATTTACTTACGTTATTTCCACACGGACCATAGAACGCACACAAGATACGAGTCGGCTACCTTGAATGACATTGTGACAGAGTTTTGATACTTCTCGTAATTCATCATCAATAAATCCCATGAGCAAATGCAACCAAGTATTTATAACAACTTAATTTATATTATCCAGAGTATAAACAACCTGTAAGATATTATTCAAATTAAAGAAACGTGATCTCATGTAAAGGACAATCAACTAAATTAAACGTCCCGAGAATAAACAAATAATTATCAACAATAGTAACAGTAGAAGCAGTAGTATAATATTTCACCTATCGGATTTTAATTTTATAAATGGTATTGCAGTAAATGATGATCACTTTTGTGTAGGATAAAAGTAAAACAACGATGGACTGACAGACGTTTTAGTATATTAAATATCATAAATAGTTTACGAAAGCCGCCAATATCGAGGATAAATACATTATTTTTCAGGTGTATGAATTAATTTTTTTTTTTTTTATTATGCGATGTCATTAGAGTCATTCGATACAGAGAGAAACCGAATGTAAAATATGGTGAAAAAAAATATTTGTAACACTGAGAATGTGTAGAGGGCACCAACATCCCAGAACCAATTGGCGCGTAATTTGAATATCCTCCAGGATTTCGATCAGATTATTAAATATATATTACTACATACTCTAATTTGTTATCAAATAGTCATAATACATAACCTTATTTAATAAGTAAAATCCTTCAATATATTTTTCATTTTTCCACATGTCTATAGACGGGACTAAAACTTTGTCCAGCCTTTTTATCATTCTCTCATGACTACCATTCAATACAATATCATATATATTTGTTCAAATTATGCCGATAAATAGACTATTGGCAAAATAATTATCCAATGTTTATATAGAATTGGCATTATCCAACATAATTTTAATTTTTTGTCATCCTCACACAATAATCAAATCATATACACTAAAAAAGAACAGTATGATAAGGGCGCCAAATCATTTTTGAATTTATCTTTTGCAGTTGGTACAACAGAGAGTCTATTTATAGTTCCAATAGTGACGGGTTGGTATAATGCAGTGCTGCTATCTTGGAATTTACGAATGATGTGTGCCATAAACTCTCTGTCAAATTTCTATATACACATGCCATTGGTGATTTTTCAAAGTGTATTAAAACATTGAAAGTCGTTTTTTTCGGCGACATTCAATATTGCACAGTGACCAATTAATACAAAAATGATGGACTATTTATCAAATCCGATGGAGGCAGATTGGATGCGAGCAGAAGCATCGACTGGTGTAAGTTATTGCGGATATATATTAATTTACTTGATACTTGAGATCATTCAATATTTTTTATGAGGTTAGAATGACAGTGCAATCTTCCAGTTGCGAGTGTATATTATTCAAATATAAATTGCATATTTGTTACAGACGTCAATTATGGCTTGTGAATTTGATGGTGGTGTCGTTATTGGCGCGGATTCACGCGCAACAACCGGGTAAATACTGATAAATATTTGACAATAATTCTCATGCATGTACAATTCCAATAATCGATCAATGAAAATGTTTAGTCATTGACAATTAAGCAACTACTATATTTTATTTATCTATTTGTTATTGTTTTCTTTTTTATCTCAGATCGTACATCAGCAATCGAACTGCTGATAAACTCACGAAAATCACTGATAATATCTATTGCTGTCGTTCAGGATCTGCCGCTGATACTCAAGCTATTGCTGATATTGTCTCCTATCATTTGGGTTTTCATCAGTAAGTTCAATTCATTTTTCGTTTAACAGTTGAATAATGTGGTTGCTTCGATAGATTGTGAAACAAAATTTATGGAGTTGAGATGTTTGCGACCACCCAGTCTCGTTGTCTTTTTATTTTATTAAGTTTCTATTATCTTATTAATGAACGTTTATTGCATGTACTCTAGATATAATGACAGCAGTGTTGATAATTATATATAAGTGTAGTATAATCTGCGAGAAAAAAACGAGATGGAATTGTGGAAAAAATTATTAATCGAAAAATTAAATTGATGTAAGTAATACATTTGTCTTTGGAGTCTGAGACCCAAATTAATTTCAAAGCCCCCTTTTCGCAGATCGTATTACATTTATGATGTTTATTAATTTATTCAAAATTTTGTAGCAACTCATTTGACGGATTACTTGTAAATTTCAATGCGCATTTAACTTTCATGAATCAAAATTCATAATTATTTGCAAACAAACAGTATTGTCAAATTCTTCAAAATTATTCTCCATGTATTGTAACGTGTCTATTGATCACTGGATGAGTATTTTTGGTTGTTTTACATTGATAACACTGCTCAATAGAATTTGCACGTAATGTATATGGTAAATTGACTTCAAATTATATCAACATATGCAGTAAAATTTTAATTGCCTATTTTTCATTAAACAATCAATGTATCGTTTTTAAGACCGAGAAAAATACGGAAATCTTGCGAATAAAAAGAAATAAGAAGAAATATACTGTGCAAATCCCATTAGAAATTCAATTAGTTTATTATATTCTCATAACGCCATTTACAACACAATCTTTTTAAATGAAAAATGTTTAAACAGAATAGAGAATAACAATGAAATATATATTTGTCTTTAAGAATGGAACTTGGAACACGGCCCTTGGTGGAAACAGCTGCAAATGTATTTCGTGAAATGTGTTACAACTATCGTGATTCATTGGTGGCTGGTATTTTAGTTGCGGGATGGGATCCACGCAAAGGTGGACAAGTTTATAGTATTCCTATTGGAGGTATGTGCGTACGACAACCAATATCAATTGGTGGATCAGGTTCTACATATGTATATGGCTATGTCGATGCTAATTACAAGCCAAACATGACGAAGGATGAAACAGTTGCATTGGTAACCAACAGTGAGTATTTGGATGTTAACTCATTTTAATACGATACTGTTACGTACATTATTCATAATATACATTTCTCGTTTCTGTTTTATTAATAATAGCTTTATCACTGGCAATGAGTCGCGATGGAAGCAGTGGTGGTGTTATACGTCTTGGTGTAATGACCAAAGATGGAATTGAGCGTAAAGTTATTCTTTCCGATAAATTGCCCAAATTTTTCGAAGGTTGAGACAAATACATTTTAAGTATAATGAATTTACACGTAATTATTTACGAAATTTTTCTATATACATTATGAAATTCAATTCGAATAACTTGGTGAAAATAAAGGACAATGAATGTTGATAAAATTAATATTGAATTATTATTACCCCTAATTTATAATCAATTTCAACGGACTCTTTAAATATTGTGTTTAACAATTTGATAATGATGTATTGTAACAGATTGGAAAATTGTTAGGGAAAGGTCAACGTATAAAATGATTGCGCATAGAATTTCCGGATTATTATTTTTATTCTACCATTCATTCTATTATTTTCCTTCTTCCTCCTCTCCTTTTTTTTTCTTTTACTCAATTCATTTACCACGAATCTATTATGATAGATCAACTAACTAAATATATCAAAATTGCTTCCTAAATTTAGGCCATATTATTCAATTGTGAACCGTTCAACTGTACGGTAGTATTTTACTGCGATACTTACAGCCATTGTCACTAACTAGAAAATCGTTGTGTCGTGTATATGAGTGAGTTTCATATTGCTGCAATTGAGTGGCATGTGCCTCTCGTTTCTATATCAGATGTGTTAGAATATCTTCTTGAATGCCTGAACGTTTTACGAGCACGGTATTTTATTTTGATTTTAATATAGTGGTGTGTCGAATAAAAATTTTGAACTCTACATAAAAGATAATTATATAAATCAAACGTAATTACTTCTCGAAGAGGATAAACAACATTTGAAATGACTTCCGAAGGATATCCCAGCAATGGGATAAGAACCAATTGGATACCAGGTCAACCCACTGTCGATGAAGTCAGCAATTCTATGCAAAGTTTTGGTGTCGTTGATTATTTAATATTCACAGTAATGCTTGCATCGTGTGGCGGTATTGGAATTTATTTTGGTTTTATAAAAAAAACACTAGGCGAAGATGAATATCTTGTGGGCGGTAGAAATATGAAGACATTCCCTGTCAGTTTGAGTTTAATCGCCAGTTTCATTTCCGGAATTTCATTGCTTGGGACACCAACCGAGATTTATGTTCATGGAACGAGTTATTTATTTGTAGGTTTGGGCGTAATAATCGTTGGTGTCATTATGTCAAATATTTATTTACCTGTATTTCATGAATTGCGACTTACTAGCACTTATGAATATCTTGAACGACGATTTGATGGTAAAGTACGATTTTTAGGATCGGCACTTTTTTTCCTTGGAATTGTAAGTATATTCAATTTTTATTTTTCAAATCAAATTTTCGTCACTCCACCATTAAATTTCCAGATGATATGGCTACCTATCGTTATTTATGTGCCTGCATTGGCATTTAATCAAGGTAAAAATAATGAAAATAATACATTTCACCAATTGTTTTGGTGGATATATGCATATATATATATTTCTTCTTGCTTTGCAGTGACAGGTATAAATGTCCATATTATTACCCCCTTTGTCTGCATCATTTGTATTTTTTACACATGTGTGGTTTGTAATTCCAATAAATCATATATAGAATTCATTCATATTTATCGTCGCATCATAAATACATAAATTATTTTTAATCAGGGAGGTTTGCGTGCCGTAGTATGGACTGATTTCGTCCAGGCCTTCATTATGTTTGGCGCAATGTTGCTTATCGTTATCAAGGGTACTATTGATGTCGGTGGTCTCAATGTGGTACTCCAACGCAATCGTGATTCTGGAAGACTGGAATTACCACTGTACGTGTTAACAATGTCTGAGTAAATTATCAATATATATTTATATATTAATATGAAATAATTGTCGTGATTGTAAATAAAAAAATATAGAACTGATCTAAGCCCATCGACAAGACACACATTCTGGGCTCTTATTATTGGTGGGTTTGTTCATTGGCTCCAAAGTGCAGCCATAAATCAGAATATGATTCAACGTTATATGGCTTTACCAAATCTTCGTGCAGCGAGAAGGTAACTGCGCGCCCAATTATCTTATTGGGAAAATGAATATAATTGAAAATATAAAATATTATCTGTTTATTAATGCGACATTAAAATTTTAGAGCATTATGGACATTTATTTTTGGTGCGTTGGCACTTATCGGAGTTTGCGGTTATTCCGGGCTTCTTATTTATGCTTGGTATCATGATTGCGATCCATTAACAACAAAATTGGTGAATGCTAAGGATCAATTGCTTCCTTTATTGGTAATGGACATTCTTGGACAGTTTCCTGGCTTGCCTGGATTATTTGTTGCAGGTGTTTTTAGTGCTGCACTCAGGTAATTTATTCAAGTGAACATCGATGTGAATAGAATTCATTATTTTTGTTTTTTTTGTTCTGTTCATCAGTTCTTTGTCAACTGGACTTAATTCAATGGCCGCAGTGGTGCTGGAAGATTTCATAAAACCATTGAGAAAAACACCATTGAGTACTAAATGCGCTGATATATTGATGAAACTTACTGTTGTTATTTTGGGAGTGATATGCGTAGGTTTAGTTTTTGTTGTTGAAAAAGCGGGATCTCACGTTCTTCAACTTTCAATAACTATGAGCGCCATTCACAGTGGACCGTCACTTGGAATTTTTAGTATAGGAATTTTATTGCCGTGGGTAAATGCCAAGGTACACAAATTACATTTATTTTCAACTGTTAATAATACATTAATTATTTTATTGGTAGGATTTATTATTTATTTATGGGTGTAGGGTGCACTTATTGGTGGAATTTCAGGATTAGGATTCATGACATGGGTTACTTTCTCTGCACAAACCGCCATAGCCAATGGAAATATTATGTAAATATGAAATAATCTATTGAGCCTTTTCATATTTCATCGTAAAACTAATTTCAAAATTAATTCCAATCGTAAGCCCGCAACATTTCCTTGTTTTTTTTTATTCTTTTTCTACTTTTCATCACATAATGGGAATAGGAAAAGTATTGAAATTGTTTTCTATCATCCCGAATTTATACGAAAAATATAAAAAAAATTTTTTTGCTATTGAGTAAAACGTGATGTTAAAAATATTACTAGCTATAAATCTTTTGAAACTAGCTTACTGTTTGGATTCGAGTGATATAGTAAGTAACAAGTACATAGAAAATCACCATTCATTTTTAATGTATATATTCCAAGTTAATTTAGGTAATTCATTTATGAAAATTTTTCCATTGAAATGAATCGACATATATTTTAATTTAGATTCGAGGAGAAACCAGTCACAACGGCAGGCTGTACATATTGGTTCCAACAAGCCGAAAATTTATTGCTTCTCGTACCACCAGATTCTGTGTTTGGTAAAAATAACGATGAAGCATTAGGGTAAGCAATAAATTTGTTCGCACCCGAAATATATCATTTAAGCGTATTGCTTGTCATTAAATCGCTATTTTCTGTTATTTAGTGAACCTTGGGCACTGTATCGTATTAGTTATCTGTGGTATACCGTAACTGGGGCATTAGTTACAATGAGCGTTGGCCTTGTCGTGAGTATTATATCATCCGAACGACTTGAGAAACTTGATCCCACGCTTGTTGCTCCATTTATCCGTAAATACTTGAGGAATTCCGAGACAACTGAGCTGTGTCAAGTCCAGGTATTGCTTAAAACCTAGTTTTTATATAAATATGTCTAAGACATAAGGGAATAACATTCTTAATAATTTTTTAATTGTTATTCTTTTTTATAGACTGCCCCGGATGGAGTACATACTAATAATCGTTTAATCACACCTAATGAGCCACCAATAGTCACAACTTCTACGTAAAAATAATTTTTTACACATAATAAAAAGAGAATTATGTAATTTTGTATTTATATATATTATATGAGTTGAACAGTTGTTGTACAAAATAAATGAATTGGTAAATAATAGTTGTACATATTATATATATTTAATTTTCAGAAATTGAAACATGAGCATTGCAATAATGATAATGATATTTTTGTTTACATTTCATATTGATGTGTTGTAGATTTTTTATATGATTTTTCGTAGGTGAACTCGCAAAATTACAATATGAAAATGGAGTAATTTAATGAATTGTTTCATGCTACTATTGCTGTTATAAAACGTGGAATATTCATTTTATTTTTGTGGTTGATGAAAATTTGCGTTAATGTACAGAATGAATTCCAAATTAATATGTATATGCATCCATTGATGGATTGTACCCTGTTTTTTAATTATTTTACGACAGCTGAAAATATACTAATTCCATCTGAAATTCTATGTATATAAATATTTAGCTACAAAAATATCCTTTTTTGTTTTCTATCTTATAAACGACTTTACAAAATTATATTATCATTAAAATACAAAATTCAGGCAATTTTAATGCAAATTTATATATGATCATTTTACAATCTATCATTTTTCGTATACACGTACTTTTTTTTGTAACAAGCACGTGTTACAAACACGTGAAATTTCGTCGGCTCACTGAAAAAGTTGACGTAGTCAAAAAACATGATTTTCCACAAATTACGTTTAAAGTTTAGAGGCTTATAGAAAATTCAATTGTCCTTGCATGCCAACTCAGTTTTTCACACTAAATGTATCAAGTATATGTATAAATGTATAAAATATGATGACAATGAAGAATGACCAAGTCAACTTGGTTACATTTCCTTGTGGTAAAAAGTGCTTAAATTTAAATGGTCATTATCGGGTAGGTTTATTCCCGCCGTTTTATAGGGTATAATGATTTCGTGAATTTTTCTAGTAATGCAGATGACATTTACTCGTGATTTGGCCGTATTAACTCGAAACTTCCAAATTTTGACTTGATCAGTTTTCGCAGTAAGCCCACGATTTATCTAGCGAAATATTCGTTGGATAAATGTGTTACTCAATGGATTTTCTAATATAAAATCATGTATATATCTCATTGTAATTGCATTGAAAAATGATATTCATTATTATATTGAGTTGATATTTATTCATTCAATTCTCTGTTTCTGTCGATTATGAAAATGTTTTGAATTTTTATTTGGCATTCGCGACGGAAAATTTGTGATTAAAATTCACGCAATCTTGAGCGTCACATGACAAATACAAATATAAAAATTCCATATAAATTTATGTCATTTAATTGTGCCCCGTTTGAAATTCATTACTAAAGTACTAAATAAGTACATTATAGTTAGATATTATATTGGTGAGGCATCTATGGAGTTAAAATCATATATGAGAATGTTGGCTCAAACATGCGGCGATTTCATCAATATGATATCTAACTTGTCACAAATTGGTTGGTCCCAAATTCTTGTCAAAGTTTCAAACATTTTTATATATAAATACAATATAAATTTGATATTAAAACATTTCCATAAAATTTGATGGAAAATATACTAATATGATTAAAACTGTGTTTTTCATTTCGTATAAAAATTTATTACAAAATAATCGACAAATAAAAACATAAAGTTTCATATATCAAATAAAATTCGAGACCATCTGTTGTCATTATATTTTCGTAATTATGGGTTAACTTTAGTTGACTATATTAATACAATAAAAATATCATTTTATCAGATATCTAACAGCGGAAATTCCTCAAGATATTAAAGCCCAATTTATTGGAAATACCTCAACCATAGTTAAGAGGAACAAGAAAAAAAAAACATCACCAGTGATAAAGTCGGACGTAACACTTCTGTTTTTGGTTCTTTCCTTTTTTTTTTGTATTGAATTAAAAATTGATGTGATATAAAAAAAAGTGTTTATCGATCTACTCTAATAATAATATCAATATCACAAATCTATGTTCTAGAAATGAATATTATTGAAGAATTTTTGGTAGACCAATTGACAAAATATATCTTATTGTATTTTTTTTTTTTGGTATGTGAAGTGTAGAAAAACATAAAATGCATGACATAAATTTTATAATACAATACCATAATTTATCTATAATGATTAATGAAAAATAGAAAATTGTTCTCATTTTCGTCACATGATACACAATCGTATTTTTCCTACACTTATACAAGCCCACCTAAAACACTGAATGAAAACGAAAAAAAATGTATATTTGAACTTCTACTTAATCAATCATACGAAAAATGATGAGAAAATCCCACTTAAAATAAATCACATTGGTGCCCATTGAACTTATTTGTTTCCTAACAATCATTTTATGCAAATTTTCGTTCCATAGCCTTACGAAAATGCTGCGTCATTTTCATTCGACCGATGACATTCATGTTTTCACCTGGATAATAATAGTAGCGGTGAATTCTTTTGAAATACTATCGCCACTTTGTCGAACTTCATTTCTCGTCTAGTGCAGTTATGCTGCAATGAAATATAAAGAGCAAATTACTATAATGATCAATCAAACGATTGTTCCACACAATAAAAAAAAATTGAACAGAATTGTACGCATAAAAAGGGTCATGTATGAATTTTAAAAGCAAAATATAAAAACAAACTAATAGTAAATCTACAAAACAATTATTGAAACAAAAAAAAAGTTGTGAAAAAAATTTAAGAATAAAATCCGAATGTCATCTATAAGATGAATTGATAAATCAAGATATATTACAAATATATAAATATAATTGTGTGTTCACCTCATAGATCTCACCTAAACATGAGACATTGGATAAATTATCAGCATCATTGATGTGATTGTTGTCACCTGATTAATTGCTCTCGTCCAATATCAGTTTTGCACTAAAACCCGCGAGTTCAAGATCAAGATAGAGTTGATCAAGTTGATCATTAACAAGCAAAGGTTGATGAAGATGCTTCAGGGTATCCATGTCGGCCTTTAGAACCTCCGCCAGTATTTTTGGACTCATCTGATACTGATAGATGATCTCGGGCGTCATTTCCACATCAGTCAACCACGGCGATGAGATCCGTATCATCTGACCTGGTTGTCGCAGCAGTACACCACCGTCTCCTTTATTTACTCCGTGATTCTGTTGAGTGGAAGCAGTACGTCGAGCAGTCTGTAGTTCAAAGTTCGCCTTTAACTCATTGACCATTGAAAAATTTCTGCGTTCAGTTGGCACGGCCTCATGACGTCTTGTCACGTATCTCTAATTATACAATTGTTTCTCAGAATTTTTATTGATAATACTGTGACAGGCCCAACACGTACTTTTACGATATCGTAGGACAAATCAACTGGTTTATCGTATACATATATATTAGGGTGTTTCAAAAAACAAAAAAAAGTTTTCGATTGTCTCACGGGCCATACCTTTGATAGTTACTTTAGGTGGAAAAAATGATGGGGTTTTGAATTGAAATAGATTTGAATTTTGAATTAAAATATAAATTAAATATTAAATCTAAACTGACCAAAAGGAGAAGTACAGCCTGGAGCAATATTCATTTGTTTTTATTTTTATTTTTATAACCTAACACTAAGTTATTATCTCATTACTCTGTAATAAATTTTCCAGACCCCACAAATCTTAATGGTCAATTAATTGAATTAATTTTTTTAACGTTTCCTGATAATAGTGAGGTAAGGTATTTGTTTTAGCAGCCGGGATACTGATCAATATGAAATTTGACAAGTTGCAAAAGATATTGGCCTTGATTGTCGGCATTCGTCCGTAAGAAATTAAAATACTGGACTAAAGCAACTGCTCTTTCAAGCGACTGATTATATGAGAGTGAGTGATGAAGATATGAGTGATGTCATCAGAAAAAATCTCTGTTTTTATGTCAACAATATTTTGATCTAGCAGGTAAATAACCAAATTTGTGTTGAAATTGAAAGATCGAGTGAGGCCGACCTTCCACTCAACCCACAACGCTCATCTTTTCACACAATCATTTTTTCCACATAAAGTAATTGTTAAAGGTATAGCCTGTTGGAAACTCGAAATTTTTTATTTTTATAACACCTCACTATCTATATATATATATAT
>CAJUYH010009885.1:0-13087 GCA_910591685.1 Galerucella tenella
TTGATTTTTGAGTACCAATAGTGTTGTGTCGATCATTGGTATTGGTTAATTCCATGGAGGTGAGGAGGATATACGTAAAGGTAGTGTGAGGTTGAGGTCGATGTTGTGTAGGATAGGTTTTAGCGTGTCTATGATGGATCGTGTTGATTTTGGGGGGTGATTTGATTCTTCGTTATACATATTTGGGATTAATTTATAGACTGGGTTGTGGGGATTGGCGGATGCTGAACTGAAATATGTTTGTAAAAGGTATTGGCGTCTCAGGTGAAGAGGAGGTTCGTTAGCTTCCGCATATAAGCTGTCAATTGGGCTGGATTTAAAGATGCCGAGGCATATTCGTAGGGCTGTGTTATGGATGGTGGTAAGCGCGTTTAGATGGGATTTTGAAGAGGAGAGATAAACCATGCTACCGTAATCTATTTTTGATCTAATTACAGCTCTATACACTCTCAGTAGTACTATTTCGTCACTTCCCCAATGATGGGATAATGTTTTTAGTTTATTAAGTCTTTTGATACAGTTTGCTTTCGTTTCTTGGATGTGTTGTTTGAAGTTGAGTTTGTTGTCAAACGTTAAGCCTAGAATTTTATGGTGTGTTACTACAGGTAGGGTGTTTTCGTTGTGTTTTAGATTAGGGTGTTGTGTATTATGTTTCCTGCTAAATTTGATGATTTTGGATTTAGTTGGAGAAAAGGTTAATCCGATGTTAGAGGACCAGCTGCTGACTTGGTTTATTGCTGTTTGTAAGATTGCGCAGGTTGATTCTGTGTTTTTTCCATGGCCATAGATGATAAGATCGTCAGCATATAAAGCATGTTTTACTGGTAATTGAAAGCTACGAGAAATATCGTTTATAGCTAGGATAAATAAGGTGGTGCTGAGAATAGAACCTTGTGGTACTCCGCTTTTTTGAGCAAAAGATTTGGAGGTGCATCCATTTGTAATTATTTTAAAGGTTCGGGAAGAAAGAAAATTTTGAATAAAGGAGTAGATATTATTTTTCAACCCATTTTCTTCAAGTTTTTGGAGAATGGAGGATTTTGTTATACGGTCGAATGCGCCTTCGATGTCGAAAAAGGCTGCTATTACTTCGTGTTTTCGGGATAGGGCCTCAGTTATGTCAGTGTGTAAGAGGACAAGGTTATCCATAGTAGAGCGGTTACTCATAAAACCTGATTGGGCTTCGTTAATTATGCAATGTTTTTGGAGGTACCAGGTTAGTCGGTTATTGACTATTTTCTCCATTAATTTACATAGGGTGCAGGTTAATGAGATTGGTCGATAAGATTTTGCATGAATAGAAGGTTGATCGGGTTTTTTGATAGGTATTATAAGTGACTGACGCCAAATGTTGGGAAATTGACTGGTTGACCATATTTTATTGAAGATATCCAATAATTTTGTGATAGATAGGGGTGATAGATTTTTGAGGAATATGAAGGGAATTTGGTCAGGTCCAGCGGCGGAGTTTTTACAGGATTTGAGGGCATTTATGAGTTCATCTTTGGTAAGAGGTGAGTTAATGGCAGAGATGTCTTTCTCATTTTTTGGTAGATAACGGGATGGACTGTATGTATCTGTGGAGCTTGTAAATTTGTTCTCGAAATTTTTCCCAAGAAGTTCGGCAATTTTTTCATTATTGTTAATAATATGTCCTTCGTGTAGTATGGCGGGTATTTTTTGATGTGTCTTATGTCCTTGTATTTGATTGATTTTTGACCATATTTGTGCTGTGGGGTGTTTATTGTAAGTGATGATACATAGTTTTGCCAAGAGGTTTTTTTGCTGTTTTTAATTATGAATTTAGCTCTGGCTTTAAGTTTTTTGAAGTTAATTAGGTTTTCAATATTTCTAGCCCGGCGATATTTGTTTAGGGCTGCTTTACTTTGATGAACTGCCGTTTCACATTCACTATTCCACCAGGGAATTCTTTTATGATTTGGGGAAAGGTTAATTTGTCCGATAGTTTCTTTTGCAGCTGTGATAATGCAACTATTAAAGTTTGCAATGGTTTCGTCTATATTGTTTGTTGGATTGAAATTGGAAAGTATAGTTTCAGTACGTTGGGTAAATAGGGGCCAATTTGCTTGAGATATTTTCCATTTTGTTAGATTGGGAGTTACATTATCGACATTATTGGATATGAGAATAGGGAAATGGTTGCTGTCGTACAAGTCATTTAATGTTTGCCATGTTAGGTTTGGATAGGATTTTGAATCACAAAAGCTGAGATCAATTGAACTGAATGTACCTGAGGATATGTTAAAGTGTGTGCTGGAGCCGGTATTTAGGATAGCTATGTTGTTGTTATTGTGGAAATTTTCTTTAATTTTTCCGCGTCCGAATGTTTTGTTGGAACCCCAGATCGTGTTGTGTGCGTTAAAATCGCCAGTTAATATGAAGGGGTTAGGTAGCTGTCGAATTAAGTTATCTAGTTCCGTTTCAGTTAGATTGTGCCTGGGGGGAATATATACACTACAGATTGTCATTTTATTGGGGCACCATACGTTGACTGCTGTGGCTTCAAGATCTGTGTTTAGATGAACATGTTCAGAGTATAATTCATTTGAGATGAAGATGGTAGAACCGCCGCTGGCTCTGAGTGGGTCGGGTCTGAGAAAGTGATAGCCGAGAAAGTTTTTTAGTAATTTTTTGTGTGAGTCGTTAAAGTTAGTCTCTTGAAGACATATTATATTAACTTTAGTGTTAGTGATTAGCTGTTGCAACCGTTCTAGGCGAGGATAAAATCCATCGCAATTCCACTGTAGTAAAGAGAAAAGGAAGTATGTTTAGGGTAATGAGTTTTGGGAGCTATCTGATTGGTATGTTTCTGACATGTCTTCAATAGAGGATATTGAGGCTCCACTTTCTATGTTATCGAGTTCGATTTTCAGTGCTTTTTTAACTTTTCGGGTTAGTCTGGTGAGTCTATTTTTTGTAGATCTATCCTCCAGAGATTTGTAAACTAGTTGTATGTTATCCAAAAGGTTTTCAATGTTTGGTGTGAATCGTTTTGCCTCGGCGAGAGGATTGCTGTTTCCCAAAGCGTTTTCAAGAAATGCGATAAAACTCTCGATGGGTAGAATGAATAAACTTTCGTTTTGTATGTAACAACTTTGAATTATGGTTTTCGAGTTTTCAGAGAGTATAGCTGTGTTGGTTTTTGGAGGATCTGTTTTTGATTTTTTTGTGATAGGTTTGATTTTTGGGGGTGGCATATTATTTGGTTCATTATCGGTTAGATTAGTAGATTGAAGATCTGATGTTTTAGATTCGCTTGTTAGGGAACGTGGTCTTTTTTGGCTTGTTGTCGCTTGTTGGGGGGGGGGCTTGTTGGGGCTAGGATTGTTGAGGAGTGTTGTGGGAGTGGGTAACTGCTTTCTCGTGCATATTGGGATATGTTAGTAGACTGTGTAGAGTGTTCAGGTTGTTGCAGGGGTGGGATTTGAGGTTCAGGAGGTGGTTGGGTTTGGTTGTTTTGGGTGTTGGGACAATTTTGGGCTACATGACCGGTAAGTTTGCATAGGAAGCATTCCATTCTGTCAGTGGAGAGAAATATTCTGTATGATGTGCCGTCGAAGGGTATTAACATTGAGGTTTGAATTTCGAAGTTATCTGTAGGAGGTATTATGTAGGCTTGTCTTCTGAAACTTAGTATGTGGGAGTATTCATCTCCTGGGATGCCGGCTTTTAAATTAGATATAGGTGAAGCTAGTTGATATCCTGCATCATGTATGAATTTTTCTATGATGTCATGTGGTATGCATGGTGAAACATTGGATATTACTATTCGTTTTGCTGGTGTAACTAGTCTCCTTATTGAAAAGTTGGTAGAGTTGATTGATAAGACTGGATGATTTGTGATTATATCATCTACAAGTTCGACTTTGTTTAGATATATGCAGATCCTATTGTTGGAGATCCTCGAGGCGTAACAAATATTTTTGGGGTTTATTATGTCACCAATTGCTTTGACGTAGTCATGTAGAACGAAATCAGGTTCTGAGTGGATTATTATGGCTTGTTCTCTTTTAGGGAATGTAGGTTGAGGTTTAGACTTGGCGGCGGCAACGTAGGAAATATTACCAGTCATTTGACTGTTGCTATTGAAGGTTGTATTAACAGTTGATGTTCTTAAATCGTCGCTCATGTTGCCAAATGCGACGATTCGGTTTTGTTTATTAGCTGTTTATTTAAGCACTATTAGTATAGGCAGCCCGATTTGTCGCATTGTTGTTAAACTGGTTGTCGAATTTATCGACCAGTATGTCTGCTGGTCCTACCGTTTTTAGGTAGGTACCTACAGACAAAAACGATTAACAATAATTAGCAATTTCTTACTTGTTTTTTAATATTTTTCGACTGTTGTTCAATTAGCTGACCAAATTAACGTTTTCGGTGCACTTCAATTGTTTATATTGTCCGTGGAACACTATTAAAAGTAAATAATCTTTCACTAAGACACAGAGCGTTTGTACTCGTTGACTACACACACTGTTTTATTTGAAAATAAAATCAAATATAGAACTATCCCTTCTCTAGCCTTCAAACCATCTCTGGAGAATACACATTAGATTTGAAGTGTAATTATCAAATTAAATCATCCACTTTTTGATTTATAAACTCCTGATTTGTTATTTTTAATGAGCTCGGCTAATTTGTAATTTTTTTTAAGGATGACATTAAAAAGTAGGTATGTTAAGCTTTAAATTGATTATTTTTATCGATAGGAAATACTTGTTCTAAAGTATGTTTTAGTATCTTTTATTTTGATCAAGTTCTAAGGTAAATTTGATATTGTTATGGATTGAGTTAATGTAAGTAATGAAGCTGTCTAATTGTCTAGTTGCGCCGGTGAAGCTAGTTAAAACATCATCCACTATCGATGCAAGTACATAAATTTTTTACTAAGGGTGTGTTTATGAATTATAGAATTTCAGAACACGAACATAACTAAGACAACAAACAATTAGATTCAAACTATTCAAATCATTTATTAGCACACGAACACACTTTCGACTCAAAATTTTGAGTTTAGGTTTGATTGTTGTGAATGAATTTCTAGGTAAATTAGTCACTTTTTGCATGTAAACATTTTCTAATACTTTTGACAATATCCTTAAATATTTATGCATAAATTTAAAAAAAATCATCATACTTCAATTCGTTTGTTAAAGCTACTATGTAGATTTAAACAATATAAATCGTTTCATTTCATCGTTTAGTACGGATTTTTATCAAGTAAAAGCTTTATCTATTCAAACAAAGAAAGACATTTGGTTTATTATTTTTTCTACGACCGTGCGTTTTAACCCACTTTCCCGCACGCATTTTAGCTTTGAAAGTGTCACTTTCCCGCACTAGTTACTAGTGCGGGAAAGTAAAATCATGCAAATTTTGACCTTATTAGATAGTTTTTTACTTCTGAAGTTATAACTATTGTTACAACAGGTGAATAAATAGTCCATCAAATAAAATCTAAGTACATCTTTTCTAGCTTTTTGTTGCATTTTTAATTATTTTTTTTAAATATTGAATAATGAATATATCTTGATATAACCCTGTACATTCTTTAAAGTAGTGTTATAAAACAACTACCAAACCACCCGGTTTTGATATAAGAAAAATATATCAGAAAAAATTATTTCATCTACAAATGACTTAAAACCGTTGCCGTCACCTTCATCGTCATCTTTATGTGACCTTCAACCGATGCCATCCTCATTAACGTCATCTACTTACCAGACTCATGCGTAAAGTGTCTTTCCCGCCCATGAACGCTTGCCCGAACTCCGCTTCGCATCGTTCGGGTCAACTGCAGTGCGTGCGGGAAAGTATCGCTTTCCGCACTTGTTAGGAAAATAACTATTTCCCCTTAGCGGATCGGTAATTTGTATCGTATTTACTTTTTATGTCTTAGGAGATGATTTCTTGACATCTGGCCATCAAAGTTACTCCAATCAAAATTTGTACGTCCAACCACCTACTAGAAATCCCAATTTAAATCAAAATGGAGGATTCGAAGAAAAATTGGATCAGATTAGTGGTCCTAACTCACTTCCCGATGAAAAGAGCAACCTTGCACCTAGGGGTCGATCGAGAGGTCCTCTTTCTGAAGCTAACCTGAATCAACTAGAAAATAGGAATAGTATTGCGGGATATGGATTGTTGAAAGGAAGGGATGAACCGCCAAGACCTCCTCCTCCCAGAGTCGAAGGTATGTAAATATATTTATTATTTCATTCAGAAGTTGGTAACCTTTTAACAAAGAGGTCCCATATGCAATTTAGAGCAAATCCAAAATGTCACTATAAAAAAAAATTTTAGATTAAATAATGTATAAAATTAATAAACTTAATAAGGAAGAGGTAACTAATAAAATAAAAAAGTGATCACCATATTTCCAAAAATCGAGAAGAAACAGACTTTGCTGTTAAACGACGGATTGCGACTAAGGAAGACCTTATAGAGTGGATCCACTTGTTTTTGTTGACCTAGTTGAAATCCCGACTCATCTTTCTATGGGTATGCCGAGACTTCTCGTAGGCGCTTCTTCTCGAGATTCTCTATAGGGGACTTTAGGCAATTAGCTGAGCTATTCCTGTTCCTGTTCGAGAATCTCTTGTTTCTTCGGGATGGTTTTCGTCGTCGTCTTCTTGGATGTCGCTTGTGCGTAGCTTACTACTGGCTTCGTTTATTTTGCTGGTGATTTTCTTGTCGTCCTGTTGTTTGGGGCCTGTGGGCATTCCTTGTAGTTTGCTGGGTGTTCTCCCTGTGCGTTTGCGCAGGTAACTGGCTCGTCCCTCGGTCATTTGCACTCGCTGGAGCGGTGTGGTCCTCACTTGACACAGTAGGTGTGCAGTCTGCACGTCGTCTATCCTGGTGGTATCTCTGGCAGTTGTAGCACTGCGTCGGTCATTTTCCTCTCTTTTGTTTCTCCCATTTTATCTTCACTTGTATGTGTTGAATTTTTCTCATTTTTAAACATTTCTTTCCACGTCTAGTTGGCCAGTGGTCTTCTTCCGCCAAATCTGAAGCAGATTTGGCTTATTTTTCTGATTTGGCCTCCTTCCTTTCCAATTTCTTCTTTCAATTCGTTGACGTCCTCGCTGCTTGTCAGTCCTTTAAGGACAATCCTTCCTTTTTTTTTCTTCACTTGGTGTGTAGCTGCATCATTCCACCTCTTTCCTTTGTTCATTTAGGTACCTTTCCAGGTTCCTGTAGTCTTCAGGTCCTACGCATGGGATTTTCACTCCTACTCTTTTTCTGATCGTAATGAACCTGGTCTCTATATCTTTACTTATAGAGCCACAATGGTGGGTGATGCGTAGGAAGATGGGTGGCGGTCGGTGCGTCGTTTTCGTGTTTGCTTTGATTGCTTCGTCCATCATCTCTTCGTCGCCTTCCTTTTTCTGTTCTTCTTGTATTTTTCTTATGTGAAGTGAAGAAGAATTAATACGCGCTTATATAATGGTAAATCCGTCTCCGTTTTCCGTTATAACCGTGGCAATACCTCTCACCGGGCGTTCGAAAAGCCGAGAAGCACCTGCCACATCTTCTTTTTTCTAGAAACGTCCCGCCGTAGTTCTTGCCTGGCCTCTCATCACTTAGCTTGGCACTTTCTTTTATTGCTTTATTTTAAAATATCATACACCAAAGTTACAAAGTTATGCGTGCCATTTTAAACTGTCAGGCGTCCCAAGTCTGGAACCCGAGCCGTAGGTTGCCGACCCCGTATTATCATTTTAATAACAAACAATAATAAGTTAGTCTCAAATTCCAATATGAATAGTTTTTTTTACTGTAACTGGTCAGTTACTAGAGTAAAGAATGCACTCCATTTTTTGAAAGTTAATACAATTTTTGGGGTTTCATTTTAGTCGAAAACCATGTTTTATTATAAAATACTGTTGTTTGGATTAATTTGAATTGATTAATTTCAGATTACTATAGTAGCCGAAGACAAATGTTCGAAGATGATCCCATAATTCAAAAGACAAAGCAGCCAATGTAAGTTGATAAACACTTATAAATGAGATCATATTTAATTTACTTTAGAGCCTTATATTTAATGGTACAACAACAACTTTTAGTCTCTCTTAATAAAAAAGATTACACACTAGACAGTATCCCACTTTGTCAACATCTAAAAAAACTAAAATAATAATTTTCCAACTAATTACGCGTTGTTTCTCAAATTAATATATTTTGATTTTGTAGACCTGATGCAAGATTCATTACATTCCATAAAGAAGGATCTGTAGGTATAAGACTGACAGGAGGTAATTTTGCTGGTATTTTTGTGACAGCTGTTCAACCTGGTAGTCCTGCATCTTTGCAAGGTCTACAGCCTGGTGACAAGATATTGAAGGTAAGCCATTTATACATTCAATTAATAAAAAGTTTTTAAAAAATAACAAAATCATTCAGTAATTTGTTTTTAGATTATTAATTCTAAAAAAGTTGATTCCTGTTTTGTCAAAGTTGTAAATAAAATTGAATGATCTCGCCTAAATGTATGAAAATATTCTCATGTTCGATGACTGTCGGTACCACAAGTGTCAAATGTTTGCTATGACTTATTCTAGTATAACTATATATATATATATATAAGCTGAAAAGCGACAAGCGCATGTGATCGTTGCTGATCAATTAGGACACAAACAGACAAATATTGAGGTAAGCAGCAATAATGAAGGAAAAGAGTACTCTTTCTAGATTTCCAACAATCCAAATGGCTTTAAGAACCCTAGCCATTTGGATTGTTTTTTCTTAAAATAATTTGCTTAATGCTTTTCCCGAGTATAACATCAAGGATACATTCTCGATTAGCGTAAGTTATAAAACTGTGTAGCGAACTGTTTTGTAAATTATGTCTTTTCTCACTTTTGTACTTTGTAGTTCCCTGAAGATGTAAATAAATATTTACGAAAGCTTGGAAATCTAAAAAGAGTACTCTTTTCCTTCATTATTGCTGCTTACCTCAATATTTGTCTGTTTGTATATATATATATATATATAAAAGTTTTATACAAATGGAGAAAAAGTTTATCTTATATATATATAATCTTTAATCCCTTCTACCACTTAGTGGTGTAGGGTGTGTTTCAGCTGTTCTTTCGTCACGAAATTTTTCCACTCTTTCCTATTTTGAGCTAAGTCCTTCGCTTCTATCCAGCTTCTTCCTCTTTTATCCAGTAATCCAGCTATTACCTTATCCCAAGTTTTTCTTGGTCTGCCCCTTTTTTTATTTTTTTCAATTTTTGCTTTCCATATTCTCTTTACTGGTCTTCGTTCATCCATACGTTGTAAATGTCCCCACCATTGTAGTTGTCTTTCTTCTACAAATTCTAAGGTTGATTGTATACCCAGGTCTTTTCTGATATCTATGTTTTTCATTCTATCCTCTTTTGTTACACCTCTTACTCTTCTCAAATATTTCATCTCTGTCGCCTGTATTTTACTTTTTTGTTGTCCTGTTAACACCCATGTTTCACATCCATATGTAAGTATTGGTCGATATATTGTTTTGAATACTTTTAATTTCGTTTCTTTAGATATTTCTTTTTTGTTAATAAATTTTGTATTCATGGCATAGTATAGTTTGTTAGTTTTAACTATTCTATTATTAATATCTGCTTCCTGTGTTCCGTTTTCGTCTACTATTGTTCCAAGGTACTGAAAATGTTCAACTTGCTCTATTTTGTCTGTATCTATTCTTACATTTATTTCCTCTTTGTCGTCTCCAATGACCAGAACTTTTGTCTTGTTTTTGTTTATTTTCATGCCCATGTCCATCATTGCTGAATTCCACACATTTATGTTTTCTTGTAGCTCTCTTTCATTTTTTGCTATTAATATGACATCGTCTGCAAATGCTCCTTCACTGATGTATACCCTGCACAATTGTAAATGTCCCACACATACTTTTTTACTTAGTTTTGTGCATTTCTTTATGATCTCATCCATGTAGATAATAAATAACAAAGGGCTTAGGCTCCCTCCCTGTCTTAGTCCCATATTTGTAGTGAAGTTTTCTGACATATTGTTATTTCTTATGACTGCGTTCTCATTTTTCTCATAGATGTTCTGTATTATTCTTATTATTTTTGTATTCAATCCCCTTTCTGTTAATATTTTCCACATTTTTTCTCTAGGTACTCTATCAAAGGCTTTTTCTAGATCCAGGAAAGCCACGAATAATTTCTTTTTTTCCTGTACCGCTTTTTCTGTCAACTGTTTGATAGTAAATATGTGGTCTTGGGTACTCCTACCACTTCTAAATCCACTCTGTGACTCCTCTAGTGTATTTTCTATTGTCGATCTGATTCTTTTCTCCAGTATCTTCTCCAACATTTTCATCGCGGTGCTAATTAATGTTATTCCACGATAGTTATTGCAGTCTTTCACATTACCTTTCTTGAAAATTGGTACAATTAGTGCTTTTTGCCAGTCTCTTGGTAGCGTTTCTTCTTCTATTATTTGATTAAAAATTTTTAACATCATATCTTTCCCTTTTTGTCCAACGTTTTTAATCATTTCTGATGTGATTTTGTCATATCCAGGGGCTTTTCCGTTTTTAAGTTCTGTTATAACCTGTTCTATTTCCTCTTCACTTATTTTCATTTCTGCATCTTCTTGCATACCAATTTGTACGTGTTTCTCTTTATCTTTTGTTTCATTAAGTAGTTCCTGATAATATTCTTTCCATCTTTGCATAATTTCTTCGTCTTCCGTTAATATTTCTCCGTTCTTATTTTTTATAAAGTATGTATCTCGCTTTTGTTCTGTTTTCATATTCTTTAATGCTTTATAAAAGAGTTTCTGATTTGCTTTGCAGTCTTCTTCTATTTTCTCTCCAAACTTTCTCCATTGTTCGCTCTTCGATGTTTTAATTAGTTCTTTTGTTTTCTTCCTTTCATCTTTATATTTATTATATTTCTCTTGTGTTCTATTCGATAAGTAGTTTTTCCATGCCATTTTCTTTTGTTTCACTTTATTTTTTATTTCTATTGTCCACCATGAAGTTTGTTTCATATTATTTTGTTTTCTATGTATTCCACACACCTTTTTTGCTATACTTAGGATTGTATTTTTGAAGTAGTTCCATTTATCCTCTATACTTCCGTTTTCTACTTCTTCATAATCAAGTTTTTTGTCTATTTCCTGTTCATATTTCAATGCAATTGCTTTATCTCTTAATTTAAGGTTTTTATAGATTCATGTTGCAGCTTCTCTCTTAATGTAGGTGGTTGACTTATTTTTTCATCGTCTTTAAATTTGGCTTCTACTACATAATGATCACTGCCGATTTCTGGTCCTCTCTTAACTCTTGTGTCTTTTATTGTATATTGATATTGTCTTTCTATTACTATATAATCTATTATCGACTTTTCATTCCTACTCTTTACTTCCCTTGTGTATTTGTGGATATCCTTATGCTGGAACCATGTATTAGTTATTATCAAGTTGTTTATTAAACAAAAATCGATCATTCTTTTTCCATTGTTATTTCTAAAATTTTCTCCGTAGTTTCCAATGACGGTTTTATATTCCTCATCTTTCAGACCAACTCTACTGTTGAAATCACCTATTATGTATAATCTTCCTTCGGATTTTTCTATTGCTTCTGTCAATTCATCCCAAAATTTCTGCTTATTATCAGCTTTATCATCTTCATTTGGTCCGTACACTACGATTATTGTTCTCTTCTGGTTTTTGTTCGTTTTAATTTCTATTGTCAGTATCCTCTCTGACCACGCTTTCCAGCTTTGTATCTGTGCTTCTAATTTCTTATGTATTAAAAATCCTACTCCTGCCACTGCTCTTCTTTCTTGTGATACTCCGCTGTATATAAGTATATTATCTTTTGCTAGTTTTTGTATTCCTTGTCCTTTTTTCTTTGTTTCTGTTATTCCTAATATATCAATATCCATTTTTTCAAATTCTTCCTCTAGCTCTATTTCTTTTCCTGTTATGCTTTTTATATTCCATGTCGCTAGTTTCCATATCGAGAAGTTTTTTGTTTTCAAGTCTATTTCATTATTCTTCTTACTGTTCGTAATATTATTTTTATTATTCTTTTCATTATTGTTACTCATATGCTTGTCACTGTTATTGTAATTGTTTTCGTCATTGTCTTTGTCTCTACTAATGTCTATGTTATTGTTCTTTCTATCATTATTATGTTGGTTAATATTATTATTATTTTCATTTTTACTTAAATTTCGATTTTTCAAAATAATATTGTTACTATACCTATTATCATTACCACAATTATTATATTCATTACCATTACTATTACCAATTTTAAAAATACCCTTACAACTAAATTTATTATCTAAATTAATATTCGATGATCTTCTTTCTTCTCTTCTTTTTTCATCTTTGTCTTCTTTTCTATTCAGTTTTTTGACCCCCTATCATTTCTAACTTTTATCAACTCGTTTTCTTTGTATCCCCATTTCCACTCTTCTGTTCCAATATACATTTTTCTGTATCCAATTTTAGTTAAAATTCCTTTTTTCTTTTCTTCATTCGCTCTTATTCTAAGTATCTTCTGTATTTCTCTGTCCTTTGGTGACATATCATCTTGAATGAATATTTTATGTCCTTCTTTCTTCCTTAACTTGAATTTGTTTTGCATAATTTTCCTTTTGTTATCTGCGTTGTTTAATTTTATTAGACACGTTTTCTCTCCTAGTTTAACAGCCTCGTATACTTTAATTTTCACTCCCGATTCTTGTTCCAAAAAGTCTTCCATCGCATCTGTTAATTCTTTTTGGTTTTTAGTATCTGTCTTTATACCTTGTATTACTATATTATTACGTCTTTTCTCATTTTCTAATCTATCCAGTCTGTCTTCCATCTCCATGACTATTTTTTCCATTTTTATATTATCCTTAACAAGTTTTTCATTTTCGGTTTTCAGTTGTAATATTTCTCCTTTATATTCTTTCTGTTCTATTCTCATTTGTTTTATTTCTTTTGAAAGTTCGTTTATAGATTCTCCCATTTTTTCTATCATTCTCATCAAAGAATCCATGTTTTCTTCCATTTTTCTATAGCCTTTTTTTGGTGATTTCCT
>CAJUYH010009886.1:0-13087 GCA_910591685.1 Galerucella tenella
CAATTACCTGGCAGATTTAAACGTTCGTTTCGTGTTCAAATATTTTTTTTGTAATTTCCCGTGTCTCCGTTGAATCCGAAGGGTTACTTGAACTTGGAAGAGGCTTAGCCACAACTTGTTCGATTACCCGGCAGATTTAAACATTCATTCCGTGGGCAAATTATTTGTCTCAGTAAATTCCCGTGTCTCCGTTGAATCCGAAGGGTTACTTGAACTTGGAAGAGGCTTAGCCACAACTCGTTCGATTACCCGGCAGATTTAAACGTTCTATCACCTTTCCTTGGATGATATATTTTATTATAATCGCATTCTAGTAGCTTTCCGTGTCTCCTTTGCATCCAAAGGGTTTCCCGAACTATGCTTATCTCTATAGATTTAGGAATAAAAGGACCACCGAGTATTAATGAACTAGAGGATTAAAGTTTAATTCGTTTTTAACCGTAAATATTAATTAAAAGACTGATATTCAAAACATCTGTATTCAACAAGACCCCTGGAATTCTCCGTAACCTCCATCTGAGGCTATCTGGAACTCTTGACACTAAGGGTCAAGGGGCCGTGGAGCAAACCACGTTAAAAATCTGGCGCCCGAGCATTCCGTCGAAAGATTTTCAGCTAAGGGTGTCCATAGTGACGTGTTCGAGTGACAGAAGACCACGTATACAGCGAGAAACGCGTTACAAACTAACCAATTTTATCAACGGTATTAGTTACATAATTCCAAAATGCTGTTCTCTACATTTCTTCTGCCATCAGGAGAGAGGATTAAAACTAAGTAAACAATTGACGCGTATAGAATTGTCATTATTAAATTGAATTTCATTTACAATACAGATTTTATTCATACAAATGCTTAAAAAGTATTGTTTTATATATTATTTTGGTACCTATATGTAATAATGTTGTAGCATGTCTATCGACCTGTTTCGATTTTTCAAATCTTCATAGTAAATCCTTTTTAATTCCCGTTCGTCGTCTCACTAGCCACTTCCAATTCCCCAACTCTGACAGCCTAGACAATTGACATTTACTAACTGCCGCCTCCATTTTTGCAACTCCATCCTCGCCCTTTTCGCTACCGACCGTCTAGAAAGCAAAGCGTACTTTTTTCGAATCGCTAATTTTTTTAGTTTCACCTTGCATTGCTGTGGTGAGCACAGCAGCTAGGATACACCTAGGCAACCTTATTTTCAAGTCATATCTACCTCCGTCTACAAGTTAAAATGGGACATCCCTATCTACTCCTATTGAACCTGCTCAAGTCATCTATATGTACCATCGTCTATAAGATAAGTACCATAAAAGTGCAGGCCTCTTTTTTTCTCTTTCTCTTTCTTTTAAGATGGCAAATTAAAGTTAATGTTTTAAATACATTTTTTGGAGTTTAATTTCTCATATACCCGGCTGTAAGAGCTGTAGGGATCGTGTCCGGGGGTACATAATTTTTTATTTCAAATATAACTTTTTTTTTAACTTTCAATTTAACTCTTCAAAGTGTTTCTACGTTTTTAACCTTAGTTTTCTTTTTATTCAAATTTATTTGTGCGCCCAAGGTTTGGAAACCCGCTGGCATACCCAGTGTAACACTAGCATGGAGTCAAACCACCCTGGAGAGGAGTCTCTTGCCAGGCATTCTGTCCAACGTGGAAAAAGTAAGGTTACAATGTATATCGGAGCTAATGCAACAAGCTTCGGAAATTGCAAAAAATGCACTTATTCCGCCTACCAGAAAAAAGGAAGCTGGGGAGTCTAAAACTGCTTCTTCAGCGTGCATCTGTGTCTAAGCTAAAAGGTCAAGTATCTGGGTGACACAGCTGATACCGTGGCACAAGGGAATTTCAGGCAATAAAACGGGAGATACTCTGGCAAAGCAAGACCATAGCCAACTCGTGGTCTAACAGCGCTTGTAGTCGCTAAATAATGAAATCTCTAAACTAAGTGGTTGAAGTGACAAGATAACTAACCGGTCCCTGTACCCCAAAGAGAGAGCACATGCATACAATTGGCAAATACCCATCTGTCAGTTGTTTTTGGGAGAGGCAGAAATAGCCTCACACATTATCTGTGTAGCTTAGACTCATTGGAGATGTAAACTCCATGGAGTAGATCGCGAAAGGAACGATTTCCTCATGAAGGATCTAGTGAGTAGAATTTCAAGCTCTATAAGAACAACTAGTCCCTTCACATAAACGGCAGAGCACAAAAAGCCTGAAGGTTGTGGTGCCAAGGACTGGAACGCACTCGCTAGTGGTACCATACCAATAAATCAATCAACCATCAATTTAATTTCCCAGAGAATTATCACGTTCCACTGATTTTTTTGTGCCACTTCTGCTGTGGTTTTCATTCATTATGCTCTAATTCTTTCTCATGTTATATTTCAAATTGAATTGGAACACATTAAATTCAGTGGTTTTGATATTTTTGAATATAATACAAGCCACTTTCATGATAAAAAATATCTTAGCGTTATCATTATCAAGTACTTTTATCTTAACTTTGCTATATATAACATCAATAGATATGTTTACACGTTGCAGAAATGTTTTTCCATAGAATATTATTGTTGGCTGTGGTTGTAGTTAGCTCTCCGTAAGTTTTTCACTCATAAATATTCATAACTGTTTGTTCTATGTGTGTGTGTGTGTGTGTGATGACAAAGATTACCTGTTATCTTTGGTGATAGTAGCAGCAGTGGTATCAGCTCTCCTCGCTATTTGCCACATACTATCTGATATGGATATTATAGACTATAATATATATATATCCAACATCAATATTAGTTGTCTCGACAAATTTTACTATTATCGAAAATATTCTTATTTCCTGTACCTAGCAGAGATGTGATACTGGTTGGTAGTTGTATATTATTTTGAAGTAGATATCGTAAGAAAAGGTGGAATAATATTAGGTGAAGAATGATGGATTTGGAAGAAATAACCATTAGATTCTGTTGCCGCTTTCGTAAAGACCATGTTCCATTCATTACAAAGAAATTTCATCGTGAAATGGTACTAGCGGTATATTGATATTTTCAACTCTTCGTTAAACCTATATCTTGAAGAGTATGGACATTAGAAAAAAAAGTTTCTAAGGAAAGTTGTAGACAATGATCATTGAAAATGGACGAATGAATTTTATCGATAAATCCAATATTTTAAGAGATCGGCTGAGATAAAAGAACCGATTATTTAAATGGGCCATAAATCGTAAGCGACGAGTTTTACAAAAAAAGTTCACAGGAAACGGAAGGTGCGAAATTTTATTCTCTGCAATTATGGTGTCAATAACTTTAGCCCTGAACCAAGATATCGGCCAAAAACTATTTTCCGCCTGAAGCTCCACCGGATTCTGTCAGCGTTTTATGACTTTATGGTCAGTTAGAAATACCTTAGCCTTTTAAAAAAATTGGGAAATTTTTTGCCAGGTTTACCAAACAAAACGTCTATTTTTACTTAGTTTTCTTTTTATTCAAATGTATTTGTGTTATATTTCGTCGACGTCTGAGAGGTAGTGGCGCCCTAGGTTCTTATAGTTTGGAAACTCTCTGGCATACCCAGTGTAACACTAGCATGGAGTCAAACCACCCTTGAGAGGAGTCTCTTGCCAGGCATCTGTCCAACGTGGGAAAAGTAAAGTTACAATGTATATCGGAGCTAATGCAACAAGCTTCGGAAACTGCAAAAAATGCACTCATTCCGCCTACCAGAAAAAAGGAAGCTGGATAGTCTAAAACTGCTTCTTCAGCGTGCATCTGTGTCTAAGCTTGGAGGTCAAGTATCTGAGTGACACAGCTGATACCGTGGCACAAGGGAATTTCAGGCAATAAAACGGGAGATACTCTGGTAAGCATTTTATGACTTTATGGTCAGTAAGAAATACCTTAGCCTTTTGAAAAAATTGGGAAATTTTGTGCCAGATTTACCAAAAAAACGTCTATTTTTACTGGCGTATTGGATGGAAGTTGATTTGGAGTGGTTAGTCTAAGCGAGGAGGAAAAAGATGAATCAATTTTAAGTCCTCATTGGAGCCTCTGAACAAAATTTTCGACGCCATTTGTAATCCTGGCACTTCCGAATTTAAATGTACGGAAGAGGTTAGTATACAATATGCCCAGCAACCAACGAGGTAAAAGAAAGAGGAGAGAGCATGACAGTATGGAGAATCATCGACCAAAGTGTACATTAAATTATTCAATTAGGGGAAACAAAAAACTCTCATATGCATCTTTTTAAGATGGTATACATTGGATAAAAGCAGTCTCCAAACACTATTGTACCACTCAATATCAACTTAAATTTATACTAATACTCATAAATAACCTTTCTAAAACTGAAAATCACCATTTTTTAACGTGGCTTTTCAATTTGACACAAAAACTGATGACTAATGTCACTAATGTGGCTTCTCAATATGGCGACTGCCGTCGAAAGTTGGTTAAATCACTACCACGCTTAACTTCCCTCCTTTTTCTCTTACCTCGTTGCTAGCAACGAAAAGGAGGTGTTTGCTTTGTTCAACTACACTACAGATATGTTGTACACCATGCAACACTGGTAGTACGAAATGAGACGAGGCGAGAGCTTTCTCTATGAATACGTGCCGATTCCGCAGCAGGCAAACTTACCCCCGTCATATTTTTGCCTCGTAGGCTACGCTGACGCGACGATACATAGACAGTGGGCCTTAATAACCTAGTATGAACAATTGAACAAGCTTGTCACAAAATCTTGACAACGTACTGCAACCAACCGCCCCTGGGCTAGAAGAGACTGACATTTGCAATTTAATCCTTTGTGTTGGGAAAACTCTTTGGGACATTCTTGATAGATACGTGAAATAGACGTCAAAACATTGTCACGATCAATTTACATGATCGTTCAAACTCGCCTTGGAACCAAAACAAAACAAAAATGACAGAACAATGAAAGTAGGTCCATGGTTCCTCAGCGAAGAGGTTGTTTTCTCCCATGGAATCCCCATATCTTTATATTGAAGATACGGAAATAATAAATCCAGAAACTATAAGTATTGCCGGAGAGTATGCTGGTTGAAGTTTAAATGGAAAATAGATTTATTTTGTGTATGTATCTTGTATTTGTTTTAGATTGGGAGACGACTATGCTATAAACAACAAGCGATTTCCTGAAAATTTTATGTTTGGGGTAGCAACTTCAGCATATCAAATTGAAGGTAGGTATTTAATTCCAAAAATTGGATAGATGAGGCTTTTACTTTTATGGAGATACTAATAGTCCATTTAAACTTATTATTGCTATACAAGTACGTTAAGAGGCTTTTTCAGGGACTATAAAAAAATGGAATGTATTTTTCCATTGAACCTAAATTACCTGAGTCGCCTAAATGGATTTTTCCTCATAATTTTTCTCTTTTCACTTATTTAAGAGGTTATTAAAAACTAACTTGGCGACCACACTAACTTTATCGATACTGTACTTCATTCGACCACAACAATCCAATCAAAATGACGGAGTATTAAACTCCTTTTTCAAGAAAGCTACACTCACCGGCAAAAAAACTCCCTCAACTAAAATTTTGCTGAAGTTCGTTGTCCAAGTGCTTTCGTAATTCTCCATCGATTTCAATTGCTCCTTCGCCAAATTGAAGATAAATTCTTACATATTAAGACTAACTCCAGAAAAGCTTTCCAGAAGTTCTGATATCTTATTTATAAAGGGTGAAAATATCCATGTTTTTGTAGTCCAATTTCTTAACACCATGTGGAACTCTTTGGGAAATTTATAAAGTTTACGCTTTATTTATTACAAAGACCATGCTTTTCGCAATCTTTCAGTTTTTATTTCACCTTGATATCTTGATTCCTTTCGAAGATACACGTATCCAAATAAAAGCCAGGAATTTTATAAACACGCCAAGCTAGATTAAGGAAGCTGTAGTTCTCTATGCTACATACTTTGTTGGAGATGACTTCATTTTAATGAACGACAAAGCAAGACCGCATGTAGTAAATATAGTTAACCAATATTTGGATGAGGTTGATATGCAACGATTAGAATGGCCTACATGTAGCCCGGATCTAAATCCGTGTACAGCTATTTCTGCTAGAGGTGGGCATCCGAAATATTGAAAAATACCAATTATGCTCTTCTTTTAAGTTATTTTGGAAACTGTTTAATACTAAAACATTACAAATTAAATTTTTTACCTAAAACAATTCCAGGTTTTTATTTGAATATGTGTAGGTTTCTTCAAAAGAAGTCAGGATATCAAGGTGAAATAAAAACTGAAAGATAGCCAAAAGAATGGTCTTTGTAATAAACTGAGCGTAAACTCTACAAATTTCCCGAAGAGTTCCACATGGTGTTAAGAAATTGGACTACAAATTCATGTTTATTTTACATCCTGTATAAATAAGCTATATACATTTTCGGAAAACTTTTCTCGGGTTTGTTTTAATACCAAAGAATTTATCTACAATTTGGCGTAAAAACAATTGAAATCGATGGAGAATTATGAAAGTTCTTGAACAACGAACTTCAGCAAAATTTTAGGTGGACGAGTTTTTTTGCCGGTGAGTGTATTATAGTTAGAGCTTATTTCCGATATTTCCAACTATTAGGAATGTGTTTCTGTATCTGTATCTGTATCTGTAGAGTAGGGAGGGTAAGTATATGCTCACAGCACTTATGCCACATGTGACCCATTGTACATCCTACCGAGGAGTTGTCCTCCTAGGTCTTCGTCCATCCTGTCCTTCCCAGAAAGGTGTAGAGGTCACTGGGAGACATCTCCTTTATATCGGCAGGTGTAGGCCAAAACTCACCGAACACACACTCTATTATTGACTGTAACTCCGGACACTCGCATAAGACATGCCTTACAATTTCATCTTCCTGTTTACATAGAAGTGTGTACACTAGCCCCATAGTATGGAGGTGTTCCCTTAGTTGACAGTGCCCAGTCAGAAATCCTACTGTTGAACGTAGGTTTTTCCTGGTCATCGCCACCTTCCCAGGGTCGCCCAGGGTGATCCTAGCAAGTCTGCATCCTTTGATTCTATCCCATCTCTTAAGGGATAGAGCATGGGTGTAACGTTTGGCTAGTTCCGCAATTGTCGAAGTCGTTAGGCCGTTGGTGTCACTGGGCCCTTAAATTTTTAGTCCAGCCGCTTCCCTTGCTAAAGAATCGATTACCTTTATGCGATTACCTTTACTCCTGTCGTGCTCTTTAACCCATCTCAGGATAATATTGTTATCTGCCAAGGCCTTAGCTAAATCTTGGTGGCATTCTAGTACTAGCCCCGATATAACACGTTTTCTGTTCAAGGCTAATAGGGCTTGTCTACTATCAGTGCAGATTGTTATGTTTTTGCCAGAAATTCCTTTTCTGGTTGGTTCTTTTACGGCAATTGAGATACCAACCAGTTCTGTTTGAATCACGCTGGTATTGTTTCCCATTCTCCACTCAATCCTAAGGCTTACTGCTCTGGAGTAAACTCCGCATCCTGAGCCTTCTAATCATTTTTGAGCCATCTGTATAAATGTATATTGCATTTGCAGCATCTGACTCTGTGGGTTTATTTGGAAAATTGGACGTTTCAAAAATGTGTGTTATTCATAGTGACTGAAATCTCGCCTAATTAAAGTATATAGTTTAGTTAAATTATATTTCGGGAAAGAAAATACGCTGATTATTGCAAACAAGTACAACGAAGCTAATTAAATTATGTTTTTAATAATATAATGCTTTGAGATGATATGTACATTTATTTTAGGAGCATGGAATGTCGACGGTAGGACTCCAAGTATTTGGGATAACATGACTCATCTAAATCCCGATTTTACTCCTGATAGAAGTAACGGGGATGTTGCTTGTTTGTCCTATTATAAATACAAAGAAGATATTGAATTATTGAAATCAATGGGTGTGAAACACTATAGATTTTCCCTTTCTTGGTCAAGAATTTTACCTACTGGTAAGTAAAATAGGAAAATAGAATGGAAGAAATCATTATTTATTTTAGAAATCAAACCTCGGAAACCATTTTTTTATGACCAGATCTACATCTTAATTCAAATAGTTCATACAATTGAAAGAATCTAGGAATAAATATAAAAATCCTTCCAAGCTATCAAAGTTTGATTTTTTTTATTAGTTTATATTCAAGTGTCAAATGATATTTTATTTTGCACACCCTGTACACCAAAATATGTATACATGGTGGCCTAAATTATTCCCGACAAGCCATAGGCAGCTGTGTAAGTCCCGTTTCAGATGGACGCGTATGGAACGCGCGCGTACCATACACGCGAGGTCAGATATCATAAATTAAATGTAGTTTTCAAATGGACGCGTAGAGCGGATGGCCGTGAGCAGAGCCACCTATACTTACAAGCCATGTTCTATAAATCTGGCAACAGCGCTTGGTAGTCCTTGTTTAAATTGAGGACGTTGAGGTTACTTATGAAAGGCGTGTATTTTTGTTTTGACTGTGTTTGTTGTTTTTGCTTCCCGTTTATAGAATTTGTTACATTAGTTGTTTGTTTTTGGAGCGATATTTCCAATTTAAAGGTAAGAAGCCATATGAGAATATGTACTTTAAGGGGTAACGTTTTCTTTTGAAATGGAGCTGCATTCTACATTTTCACATAACCTAGCTTTCACGATATAAACAGCTTTTATAAAAACAATTATTTCAGAAATGCCGAGAAGGTGTTGTGTACCAGGATGCAAATCCAATTATGATAGCCGCTTAAAACATGGTGAAGCTGTGAGCACATTTGGTTTCCCAAAAGAGGAAAAAGAAAAACGAAAATGGTTACGAGCTATTCCTCGAAAAGACTGGCAGCCTTCACAATCAACAGCCGTTTGTGAACATCATTTTCATAAGGAAGATATAGTAAGATTCGATATCTCCAAGAACAAGGAAGGTGATACGATTAGTTATCCTTTAAAGTGTCCTAAATTGAAAAAACATGCAGTGCCAAAAGTTTTTCAGAATCTCCCATCTTATTTATCGACATCAGAGTCCAAACCTCGTACGGACCCACAACAACGAAGAGACAATATTTTTGAACGAAAGTGTGCTGAAATAGAGACATTTTTAGACAGTGACAAAATTTCGTCTTTTAATAACTTTTCTACAGAATTTGTGGAAAAAATACAAAATATATCCTCCTGGAGCTTTTAAAAAAAAGATGATGTGGTTTGGTTTTATTTACTGGATATTGACATTGGTATGGACATAAATGGGGTGAATGTAGTTTCTAGTGTTAGTGTAAATAGTAATTTAGTTGTAAGGGTATTTTTGAGTGAAGTTCAGGTGCCGGAACATGACTTACTGTGGATTTTGCCTTTAGATTCGAAACTTAGCAGATGGTCTCAGCTTGAGAATATTTTGATAAGGTACACCAATCAGACTACTAATAACATTACATTGCATGATAGTATTGAGAGAGCCAAACAAAGTTTAGAATACTGTTTAAATTTAGAGGAATGTGCTACATTTGTACATAAAACTACAATAGAACTTGTTTATGATCAATTAAATCTAATCACACTGAAAAGAAGAAGATATTCTCCAGAAACAATAATATTTTCTTTTTTAATGTTCTCACAATCACCAGCATGTTATAACTGTATTCACCAATATTTAATTTTACCGAGTAAAAGATATTTACAATATTTGGCTTCCAGTTTTAATATTTCTCCAGAAAATAATAAAAATACATCCCATTATCTGAAATATATTTCTTCACATTTAGTTCCTCGGGAACGTTATGTATCACTATTAGTAGATGAAATTTATGTTAACAGTTCTTTAAGTTTTAAAAGTCGAAACATAGTTGGGTTTGCTGATAACAGTAATGAACACTTAGCAAAAACAGTTCAAAGTTTTATGATAACCTCAACATTTGGTAATTTTAGAGAAATTGTCCGATTATCACCTGTTAAATGTATAACTGGTTCTGAATTAAAAGACATGGTTTTAGAAACAATAAAATTTGTTCAACAATGTGGTTTTACAGTTTTAACAGTGATTACTGATGATAACAGAATAAACCAGAAAATGTTTAATGCACTATCTGTTTGTGAGTCAATGAAAAACCCAGTAAATGAAAACTTGGTGATATTTTTAACTTATGACTTTGTTCATGTTTTTAAAAATATTCGCAATAATTGGATAAATTTGAAAAATGATATGAAAACATTTGTATTTCCTGACTTTGAAAATAATGAAATAACCTTTGCCTCTTTTCAACACTTGCGAATTTTATACAATGAAGAAAAGATCAGTCTTGTCCGCAAAGCTTTTAAATTAAATAGAAAATCATTATATCCGACTAATTTTGAAAGACAGAATGTGCTTTTGGTAGACAATATATTTCATGAGACTACAACTGCTGCTTTAAAATGTCAACCAGGTTGTGAGGGCACTGTTAAGTTTTTGCAAATTATAAAAAGGTGGTGGGATATTGTGAATACAAAAAATACATTAAAAGCCAAATTAAAACGGAAAGATGAATTGTGTGGTCCTATTGTAGATGTAAATGATAATAAACTTATTTTTCTAAAGCAGTTTATAATTTGGTTAGAAAAGTGGCATTCTCTTGAAGGAGACTTGGTTGGAAAATTAAGTAATGATACTTTTCAAGCGATGTATCGGTGTACCTTAGTTCTAATTAAATTAAGTGTATATTCGTTAACAGAATTATCCATAAATTACATTTTGCCTGGTAAATTGCAAACTGATAACTTAGAAAGAAGATTTGGAGAGTACAGAGGTCTTTCGGGTTGTAATTATAATGTCTCTTTTAGGCAAGTGTTAAAATCTGAAAAGAAAATTAGAATTAACAAGTTATTTAATCATATAAAAGACAATAATTCAGCTCTAACACTTGATAATATAAATAATATTTCAAATGAAAGTGAACATAATTATTCAAATATTGATGCAGTTGATTGTTCTGATTTTTATTCAGTATTTTCAAAACTTGAATTAGAAGTCAGGGAAATCGATAATCCTGTTCAAGAATATATTTCGGGCTATGCCATACATTCTCTGATGAAATTTTCAAATTGTCCGATGTGTCTACCTATTCTTGTAGAATCGAAAGGTTTGAAATTTAATGATGAGTATAATGACCATCTGCAAAGAGGAGGATTATATAAGTCTACTTCTTATGTTAAAACCGTTTTCTTTCACACATGTTGTATTTTTCAAACAATACTTGACAACCCTGATTTAGAAAATAAGTTTTTTAAATGTGACAATCAACATGTTATATTAGTCAATCTCACAGAGATAAGTCTGGAGGCGAGTGACTTTTTTAAAGAATTTGCGGATCAATGTCACTGTGGAGAACACATACATAATATTATTAAAAAAGTGATTTCTACTTTTGCCAATATTTTATTAAATAACTTCACCAAATATTACAATGATGCATATAAAGAGCAAGTCAAGGAAGAAAAACGAAGGAAACGTATACAAACGGCAAACAAACAAAATAAAGAGAGAAAATTAAAAACTTTACAAAGTTGATTTTGTGTTAACTCACTGTATTATAATTATATTTTTTGTTATTAATGAATATATATATATATATATATATATATATATATATCTATATATATAAATATATTGTGATTTATTGGTGTATTTATTTGGGCCTTCCTATAGACAATTTTGTGGAACTCAACAGAAAATATTTCGTACTTCAAATTTAACATTTCCTTATGATTACCTATGCCTATGATGAAGTAACCATCTGCGCGACGTCTAGAAAACCGGACTACGGTAAGTACATAATACAGCGTTGCCAAGTCTAGGATCATGGCTTGTAAGTATAGGTGGCTCTGCCGTGAGCGAGCTTCAATTCATACGCCGGGCGACGGCTCAGCCCGTGCGCTCCACGTAGGAACGCGAGCCGCAGCTTGCTCGTCGTTTAGTTGTTGTCTCGTGTATGTTATCTCGTGACGTCACACTGCCGAGCTCCCTGTGACCTACAACGTCGTTCGGATGACTATATCATCCGGCGGCCAGTGCTGTGCTGCGATCCAACCAAAGTGCAAGTGGTGAATTTGCGAATAAAATTATTTATTACAGCTTATATTTTTACGGCTTTTCGGTATTATTTTAATAGTTTATACGCATTTTTTTTGCAATGGATACCATTAAAAAGAAGAAATCGGGTAGTGTGTGTAGTTCGTGGATGTAACAATAAATATTATAATTGTGATGAAAAATTTTACCGTTTTCCAAAGGATTCAGAAAGGTGAGAATCTTCATATTACATTTATGAGCCTTAATTCCATGCATTGATTTAATTTGTTGTTTTTGTTTCAGAGCTAAAATTTGGCTCGAAGCATGCGATAGGCCTTGACTTGATACCAAAAATAGAAACTCTATACAATAGTAGTCATCGTTTATGTGGTGCTCATTTTGAACCAGATATGATTATGCAACATCATCAAAGAAGACTTCTTTTAAAAAAGGCTATTCCAATTCCATACATGCAGCGTATGTGAGATGAAAATACGAATAAGTATACTTTTGGAAACTTGAATATGCCGCATGAAGATTTTGTACAATACATCTCATTATTAGAAACATTATTCCAAATCAATTTTGAGAAAGTTGCTACGGTATATAATATTGTTGAATCACTTATAAATATTAGTCAAACAATAGAGTTTGTACATCCTTGTGTTGATTTTCCAATAAAATATTTAATAAATCTTTTCTTCACGGTACGACTATATTACACATTAAAATTTGTCAATAAAAATTTCAAAAATCATAATCAAATGAAAATTGTAATAAGGAAAAACCAATAAATATTTTGTATAAGACTATTGTTTTATTAACTCATCAGTGTACTGTTCTACAATATTTAAGAAAAAACATTTAACACGTTCAAGTCATTTTAAAACTTATGCACCTACGACTATGGTAAAATGAATCGTAAAACGATCCGTTCAAGGTTATCAAAAGCTTTGGCAATTTATGAATGAAATTTATGAGAGATACACTACTGGTTGGTTTATATACTGTGGTATGTGGTTGAGAGTGCTTCTCATTGTTGCCGATTCCAACCAATAT